>SZWC01000598.1:215259-240475 GCA_023375785.1 Penium margaritaceum | reverse complement strand
TCCCTTTTTGGAGGTATCCGCAATCCAGATATATTCACCAGTCAGGTATCCACTATCCGGATAGTTGCCTTGAATATCCGGATATTTACGGATACTTGCGGATACTTGCACTATCCGGAAAGTTCAACGGATAGAATACGGATACATCCGGATACTTGTATGGATACCAGCGGATAGCTCCGGATACTCACGGACACCTTCAGAAAAAGCCACATATCTCCAGTGGATATCCACATCCGGATACATCCGGATGTATCCGGATATCCTTCTAAGTTGTTTTCCAGGTATTATCCGCTATCCGGGGACTGGACGGATAGTGCGGATGCCCCGGATAGCGGATATGTTTTTCTCATGCATACTTATATGCACTTTCACGACTTTACTCACACTTCAAACACACTTACACGCACTTACATGCACTTACATACACTTACACGCACTTACACGCACTTAAACACACTTACACACACTTAGGTATACTTACACGTACTTACATACACTTACACGCACTAACACCCACTTACACACACTTACATGAACTTACACAAAACTACACCCACTTTAACTGCACTTACACGCACCTATACACACTTACACGCACTTACACATACGTACACGCACTTACACGCACTTACACATACTTACATGAATTTAAACTGCACTTACACGCACTTACATGCACTTACATGCACTTACATGCACTTACATGCACTTTTAGCACTTACACGCACTTACACGCACTTACACGTACTTACACGTACTTACCCGCACTTACACGCACTTACACATACTTACACGTACTTACACGCACTTACACTCACTTACATGAACTTAAACTACACTTACACACATTTACATGCACTTACACGCTCTTACACGTACTCACACGTACTAATACGCACTTACACGCACTTACACATACTTACACGCACTTACACGCACTTACACATACTTACACACACTTACACGTACTTACACACACTTACACAAAATTACATTCACTTACACAAACTAACACATACTTACACACACTTACACGTACTTACACGCACTTACATGTACTTACACGCACTTTCATGCACTTACAGACACTTACACGCACTTACACACACTTACACGCACTTACACGCACTTACACGCACTTACACGCACTTACACGAACTTACATTTGCTTACACAAACTTACAGATACTTATACGTACTTACACACTTACACGTACTTACACGCACTTACATGCACTTACACACACTTACATACACTTATACGTACTAACACACACTTACACACATCTACACCACACTTATACGCACTTACACACACTTGCACGCACTTATACGCACTTACACTTACTTATACGCACTTATACGCACTTATACGCACTTTCACGTACTTAGATGCACTTACATGCACTTAGACGCACTTACACATACTTACACGCACTTACATGCACTTACACGCACGTACACGCACTTACACGCACTTACACGCACTTATACGTACCTACACGCACTTATATACACTTACTCACACTTACATGCACATACTTACACACACTTACACAAACGTCCATTCACTTACACATACGTACACGTAATTACACGCACTTACACGCACTTACACGTACTTACACGCATTTACACACACTTATATGCACTTACACATACTTACACACAATTACACGCACTTACACGCACTTATACTCACTAACGCGCACTTACACAAACTGACAGTCACTTACACAAACTTACACGTACTTACGCATACTTATACGTACTTACACGCACTTACACGGACTTACACGCACTTACACATACTTACACGCACTTACACGAACTTACACGCACTTACACGCATGTACACGCACTTACATGTACTTACATGCAGTTATACGCACTTACACGTGCTTACACGCACATACACGCACTTATATGCACTCATATGCACTTACTTGCACTAACAAATACTTACACGTACTTACAGGAACTTAAACGAAATTACACACACTTAGACGCACTTACACGCACGTACACGCACTTACACACCCTCACACGACCTTACATGCACTTACAACGTACACGTACTTACACACACTTACACTCACTTACACGAACTTAAACCGCACTTACACGCACTTGTATGCCCTTACACGCTCTTACATGCACTCGCACGCACTAAGACGCACTTACACACACGTACACGCACTTTCATGCACTTACACACACTTATACACACTTACACGCACTTACACACATACACGCACTTATACGCACTTACACGCACTTACATGCACTTTCACACACTTACACGAACTTACATTCACTTACATAAACTTACACATACTTACATGCACTTACACGCACTTACATGCACTTTCACACACTTACACGAACTTACATTCACTTACATAAACTTACACATACTTACATGCACTTACACGCACTTACATGCACTTACACGCATTTACACACACTTATACGCACTTACACGTACTTACACGCACTTACATGTACTTACACGCACTTACACGAACTGACAGTCGCTTACACAAACTTACACGTACTCACACGTACTTACACGTACTTACACGTACTTACACGCACTTACACGCACTTACACGCACTTAAACACACTTACACACACTTACACATACTTACACATACTTGCACGCACTTACACGTCCTTACACGCACTTACACACACTTACACACACTTTCACACATTTACACGTACTTACACACACTTACACGCACTTAGACGTACTTACTTGTACTTACACGTACTTACACATACTTACATGTACTTACACGCACTTACACGCACTTACACACACTTACACGCACTTCCACGCACTTACACGCACTTACACGCATTTACATGCACTTACACATACTCACAGGAACTTACATGCACTTACACGAACTTACATGTACTTATACGCACTTACACACACTTACACGCACTTACACGCACGTTCTTGCACTTACACATACTTAAACGCACTTACACGCACTTACACGAACTTACACGCATTCACACACACTTTCACGCACATACACGCACTTACACACACTGACATGTACTTACATACACTTACACGCACTTACACATACTTACACATACTTACACGCACTCACACGCACTCACATGCACTTACACGCACTTACACACACTGACATGTACTTACATACACTTACACGCACTTACACATACTTACACATACTTACACGCACTCACACGCACTCACATGCACTTACACGCACTTACAAGCATTAATATGCACTTATACACACTTACACGTACTTACACACACTTATACATACTTACATATACTAACACGCAGTTACACGTACTTACACACACTTACACATACTTGCACACACTTACACACACTTACATGCACTTACATTCACTTACATGCACTGACACGTACTTACACACACTTACACGCTTTTACACGCACTAATCTACACGTACACACACTTACACACACTTACACACACTTATACACACTTACACTTACACGCACTTTCATGCACTTCCACATACGTATACACATTTATACGCACTTATACGGACTTACACAAACTTACACACACTTAAACCACACTTACATGCACTTACATGCACTTACACGCACTTAAACACACTTATACACACTTATATGTACTTACACACACTTACAGGCACCTACATGCACCTACACACACTTACACGTACTTACATGCTCTTCCACGCACTTACAGATACTTGCATGCACTTACACGCACTTATACGTACTGGCACACACTTACATGCACTTATACGCACTTACACATACTTACACACACTTACACACACATACACACACTTACACGTACTTACACGTACTTACACGAACATACACAAAGTTACATCCACTTAAACTGCACTTATACGCACTTACACATACTTACACACACTTACACACACATACACACACTTACACGTACTTACACGTACTTACACGAACATACACAAAGTTACATCCACTTAAACTGCACTTATACGCACTTACACATACATAAACACACTTACATGCACTTACACGCACTTATACGCACTTACACGAACTTAAACCGCACTTACATGCACTTACACACGCTTACAAGCACTTACAGTCACTTACATGCACTTACACGTACTTATACGAACTTACACGTACTTACACACACTTACACGCACTTACATCCACTTATACACACTTACACGCACTTACACACACTTACATGCACTTAAACGTACTTACACGCACTTAGTTGCATTTACACGCACTTACACCAGCTTACACGCACTTACACACACTTACACGCACTTACACGTGCTCACATGCACTTACACGTACTTACACGCACTTACTTGCACTTAC
This sequence comes from Penium margaritaceum, assembly GCA_023375785.1. Taxonomy (NCBI): domain Eukaryota; kingdom Viridiplantae; phylum Streptophyta; class Zygnematophyceae; order Desmidiales; family Peniaceae; genus Penium; species Penium margaritaceum. The sequence continues at coordinate 236,090 of SZWC01000598.1, read as the reverse complement.
ACATACTTACACGTACTTACACGTACGTAAATGTACTTACATGCACTTATACACACTTACACATACTAACATGCACTTACATGCACTTACACGCACTTACACGATCTTAGACTGCATTTAAATGCACTTACACACACTTATACAGACTTACACGCACTTAGACACACTTCTACGCACTTATACGTACCTACACGCACTTACACGTACTTACACGCACTTACACGCACTTACACGCACTTACACACACTTACACGCACGTACTTTCTTGCACTTATACGCACTTACACACACTTACATGCACTTACATGTACTTACACGCACTTACACACACTTACATACACTTGCAAAAACTTACACGTACTTACACGCACTTACATACACTTACACGAACTTACATGCACTTACACGCACTTACACATACTTATACACACTTACACGCACTTACACGCACTTATATGCACATACATGCTCTCACACGCTCTTGCACGCTCTTACACGCACTTATTCATACTTACACGCACTTACATGCACTTACACGCACTTACACGTACTTTCACGCATTTACACGCACTCACACAAACTTACACGCACTTACATGCACTTACACGCACTTACACGTACTTTCACGCATTTACACGCACTTACACAAACTTACACGCACTTACATGCACTTACACACACTTACACGCACTTACACGTACTGACACACACTTACACGCACTTACACGCATTTTTACATACTTACACATACTCACCCGTACTCACACATACTTACACGTACTTACACGCACTTACACGCACGTATACGCCCTTCCATGCACTTATTCATACTTACATGTACTTACACATACTTACACGCACTTACACGCACTTATACGCAGTTACACATAAATACATGCACTTACACACAGTTACATGCACTTACACGCACTTACATGCACTTACACGCATTTACACACACTTACACACACTTATACGCTTTTACACATACCTACACGCACTAACACGCACTTACACCCACTTACACGCACTTACATGCACTTACACGCACTCACACGCACTTACAAATAGGCATGAGAATCCGGATGTATTCGTCCCTTTTTGGATGTATCCGCAGTCCAGGTACATTCACCAGTCAGGTATCCACTATCCGGATAGTTGCCTTGAATATCCTGATACTTACGGATACTTGCGGATACTTGCATTGTCCGGAAAGTTCAACGGATAGAATACGGATACATCCGGATACTTGTATGGATACCAGCGGATAGCTCCGGATACTCACGGACTCCTTCAGAAAAAGCCACATATCTCCAGCTGATATCCACATCCGGATACATCCAGATGTATCCGGATATCCTTCTAAGTTGTTTTCCAGGTATTATCCGCTATGCGGATACTAGAGGGATAGTGCGGATACCTTGGATAGCGGATATTATTTTCTCATGCATACTTATACGCACTTTCACGATCTTACACACACTTCAAACACACTTACACGCACTTATATGCACTTACATACACTTACACGCACTTACACGCACTTAGACGCACTTACACACACTTAGATGTACTTACACGTACTTACATACACTTACACGTACTTACACGCACTTACACACACTTACATGAACTTACACAAAACTACACCCACTTTAGCTGCACTTACACGCACCTATACACACTTACACGCACTTACACATACGTACACGCACTTACACGCACTTACACGCACTTACATGAATTTAAACTGCACTTACACGCACTTACATGCACTTACATGCACTTACATGCACTTACACGCACTTTTAGCACTTGCACACACTTACACGCACTTACACACACTTACACGCACTTACACACACTTACACGTACTTACACGCACTTACACGCACTTACACGTACTTACACGCACTTACACGCACTTACACGTACTTACACGCACTTACACGCACTTACACGTACTTACACGCACTTACACGCACTTACACGTACTTACACGCACTTACACGCACTTACACGTACTTACACGCACTTACACGCACTTACACGTACTTACACGCACTTACACGCACTTACACGTACTTACACGCACTTACACGCACTTACACGTACTTACACGCACTTACACGCACTTACACGCACTTACATGAATTTAAACTGCACTTACACGCACTTACATGCACTTACATGCACTTACATGCACTTACACGCACTTTTAGCACTTGCACACACTTACACGCACTTACACACACTTACACGTACTTACACGCACTTACACGCACTTACACATACTTACACTTACTTACACGCACTTACACTCACTTACATGAACTTAAACTGCACTTACACACATTTACATGCACTTACACGCTCTTACACGTACTCACACGTACTAACACGCACTTACACGCACTTATACATGCATACATGCACTTACACGCACTTACACGCACTTACACGCACTTACACATACTTACACGCACTTACACGCACTTACACATACTTACACACACTTACACGTACTTACACACACTTAAACAAACTTACATTCACTTACACAAACTAACACGTACTTACACGCACTTACACGTACTTACACACACTTACATGTACTTACACGCACTTTCATGCACTTACACACACTTACACGCACTTACACACACTTACACGCACTTACACGGACTTACACGTACTTACACGCACTTACACGCACTTACACGAACTTACATTCGCTTACACAAACTTACACATACTTATACGTACTTACACACTTACACGTACTTACACGCACTTACATGCACTTACATACACTTACACGTACTTACACGTACTTACACACACTTACACACACTTCCATGCACTTACACGTACTTACACACACTAACATGCACTTGCACACACTTACACGTACTTATACGTACTTACATGTACTTGCACACACGTACACGTACTTATACACAGTTATACACACTTACACACACTTACATGTACTTACATGCACTTACACGTACTTACATGCACTTACAGGAACTTACAAGTCCTTACAGAAACTAACACATACTTACACACGCTTACACGTACTTACACGCACTTACATGCACGTACACACAGTTACACGCACTTACACGCACTTACACGTACTTACACATACTTACACATACTTACACGCACTTTCTTACACTTCCACATACTTACACGCACTTACACGAACTTACACGCACTTACACGTACTTACACGCACTTACACGAACTTACAGGCACTTACACGCACTTACAGGCATATACACACACTTACACGCACTTACACGCATATACACACATTTAGACACTCTTACACGCTCTGATAGGACCTTACACGCACTTACACATAATTACATGCACTGACACGTACTTACATGCACTTACACACACTTACACGTATTTACACGTACTTACACAAACGTACACGCACTTACACATACTGACACACACTTACACACACTTACACGCACTTCTACAATCTTACACGTACTTACACACACTTACACACATGTACACGCACTTACACACACTTACACGCACTTACATGCACTTACACGCACTTACATGCACCTACACGCACTTACATGCACTTACACACACTTACACGCACTTATACGCTTTTACACACACTTACACGCACTAACACGCACTAACACATACTTGCACATACTTACACGCATTTACACGCACTTACACGTACTTACACGTACTTACACGCACTTACACATACTTGTACATACTTACACGCACTTACACAAACTTACACACACTTAAACCACACTTACACGCATTTATATGCACTTATACGCACTTACATGCACTTACACGTACTTACACACACTTACACACACTTACACACACTTACATGCACTTACACACACTTACACGCACTTACATGCACTTAGATGTAGTTATACGTACTTACATGCACTTACACACACTTACACGCACCTACACGCACCTACACGCACTTACACGCACTTACATGTACTTACACGTACTTATATACACTTACACACACATACACACACCAACACATACTTGCACACACTTACACACACTTACACGTACTAACATGCACTTACGCGCACTTACGCGTACTTAGTTGCACTAACACTCACTTACACGCACTTATAAGCACTTACACGCACTTATACGAACTTACACGCAATTACACCCACTTAAACTGCACCTACACGCACTTACACGCACTTTGACGCACGTATACACACTTACACACACTTACACGCGCTTACACGCACTTACACACACTTCTACACACTAACATGTACTTACACGAACGTACACGTACTTACACCACACTTACATGCACTTACACATACTTACACGTACTTACACGCACTTACAAGCACTTACACGCACTTAGACACAGTTACATGCACGTACACGCACTTATATGCACTTACACACACTTACACTTACTTACATGTACTTACACGCACTTATACGTATTTACACACACTTACACACACTTACACATACCTACACGTAAACATACACACTTACACACACTTACACGCACTTGCACGCACTTACACGCACTTACACGCACTTATACGTACTTACACACACTTACACATACTTACATACACTTACACGCACTTACATACACTTACACACACTTATACATGCTTATATGCACTTACACACACTTACAAGCACTTAGAAGCACTTATACGCACTTACACGTACTTACACACTTTTACATACACTTACACGCACTCACACGTACTTACACGCACTTACACGTAATGATATGCACTTATATACACTTATACGCACTTACACACACTTACACACACTTACATATACTTATACGCACTAACATGCACTTACACGCATTTACACCATACTTACACGTATTTACACGTACTTCCACGCACTTAAACACACTTATACGCACTTACACTTACTTATACGCACTTATACGCACTTGTACATACTTAAACGCACTTATATGCACTTACATGCACTTAGACACACTTACACATACTTACGCACACTTACACGCACTTACACACACTTACACATACTTACACACACTTTCTTGTACTTACACGTACTTACTCACACTTACACGTACTTACACGCACTTACACACACTTACACACACTTACACAAAGTTACACATACTTACACGCACTTAAACACACTTACACAAACTTACATGCACTTACACACACTTACACATACTTACACACACTTACACGCACTTACACACACTTATACGCACTTACACGCTCTCACATGCTCTTGCATGCTCTTACACGCACGTTTACATACTTACTTGCACTTACATGCACTTACACGCACTTTCACGCATTTACACACACTTACACAAACTTACATGCACTTACACACACTTACACATACTTACACACACTTACACGCACTTACACACACTTATACGCACTTACACGCTCTCACATGCTCTTGCATGCTCTTACACGCACGTTTACATACTTACTTGCACTTACATGCACTTACATGCACTTACACGCACTTTCACGCATTTACACACACTTACACAAACCTACACGCACTTACATGCACTTACACACACTTATACGCACTTACACATACTGACACACACTTACACGCACTTACACACACTTACACGTGCATTTACATACTTACACGCACTTACACGCACTTACACACACTTATACGCACTTACACATACTGACACACACTTACACGCACTTACACACACTTACACGTACTTACACATACTTACACGCACTCACACGCACTCACACGCACTTGCACGTACTTACACGCACTTACACGCACTTATACGCCCTTGCATGCACTTATTCATACTTACATGCACTTACACATACTTACACGCACTTACACACACTTATACGCACTTACACGTACTTACATGCACTTACACGTACTTACATGCACTTACACGCACTTACATGCACTTACACGTACTTACATGCACTTACACATAGGCATGAGAATCCGGATATATTCGTCCCTTTTTGGAGGTATCCGCAATCCGGATATATTCACCAGTCAGGTATCCGCTATCCGGATAGTTGCCTCAAATATCCGGATACTTACGGATACTTGCAGATACTTTCACTATCCGGAAATTTCAACGGATAGAAGTACGGATACATCTGGATACTTGTATGGATACCAACGGATACCTCCGGATACTCACGGACACCTTCAGAAAAAGCCAAATATCTCCAGCTGATATCCACATCCGGATACATCCGGATGTATCCGGATATTCTTCTAAGTTGCTTTCCAGGTACTATCCGTTATCCGGAAACTGGACGGATAGTGCGGATACCCCGGATAGCGGATATCTTTTCCTCATGCATACTTATACGCACTTACACAATCTTACACACACTTCAAACACACTTACACGCATGTACACGCACTTACATGCACTTACATGCACTTACACGCACTTACACGCACTTAGACGCACTCATACGCACTTAGACGCACTTAGACGCACTTACACGCACTTACACCTACTTACACGCACTTACACGCACTTACACACACTTACATACACTTACATGAACTTACACAAAACTACACCCACTTTAACTATACTTGCATGCACCTACACATACTTACACGCACTTACACATACTTACACGCACTTACACGTACTTACACACACTTACATGAATTTAAACAGCACTTACATACACTTACATGCACTTACACGTACTTACATTCACTTACACGCACTTTTAGCACTTACACGTACTTACATGCACTTACACGCACTTACACATACTTACATGCACTTACACTCACTTACACACACTTACACGTACTTACATGTACTTACACTCACTTACACGAACTTAAACTGTACTTATACACACTTACATGCACTTACACGCTCTTACACGTACTCACAAGTACTTAAACGCACTTATACGCACTTATACACACATACATGCACTTACACACACTTACCTGTACTTACACGCACTTACACATACTTACACGCACTTTCACGCACTTACACGTACTTACACGCACTTACATGCACTTACACACACTTACACAAACTTACATTCACTTACACAAACTAACACGTACTTACACGCACTTACACATACTTACACGTACTTACATGTACTTACACACACTTTCATGCACTTACACACACTTACACGCACTTACACACACTTACACGTACTTACACGGACTTACACGTACTTACACGCACTTACACACACTTACACGTACTTACACGGACTTACACGTACTTACACGCACTTACACACACTTACACGTACTTACACGGACTTACACGTACTTACACGCACTTACACACACTTACACGTACTTACACGGACTTACACGTACTTACACGCACTTACACACACTTACACGTACTTACACGGACTTACACGTACTTACACGCACTTACACACACTTACACGTACTTACACGGACTTACACGTACTTACACGCACTTACACACACTTACACGTACTTACACGGACTTACACGTACTTACACGCACTTACACACACTTACACGTACTTACACGGACTTACACGTACTTACACGCACTTACACACACTTACACGTACTTACACGGACTTACACGTACTTACACGCACTTACACACACTTACACGTACTTACACGGACTTACACGTACTTACACGCACTTACACACACTTACACGTACTTACACGGACTTACACGTACTTACACGCACTTACACACACTTACACGTACTTACACGGACTTACACGTACTTACACGCACTTACACACACTTACACGTACTTACACGGACTTACACGTACTTACACGCACTTACACACACTTACACGTACTTACACGGACTTACACGTACTTACACGCACTTACACACACTTACACGTACTTACACGGACTTACACGTACTTACACGCACTTACACACACTTACACGTACTTACACGGACTTACACGTACTTACACGCACTTACACACACTTACACGCACTTACACGTACTTACATGCACTTACACGCACTTACATGCACCTACACGCACTTACATGCACTTACACACACTTACACAAACTTACATTCACTTACACAAACTAACACGTACTTACACGCACTTACACATACTTACACGTACTTACATGTACTTACACACACTTTCATGCACTTACACACACTTACACGCACTTACACGCACTTACACGCACTTACACACACTTACACGCACTTACACGCACTTACATGCACTTAAACGCACTTCCACGCACTTACACGAACTTACATTCACTTACACGAACTTACACATACTTACACGTACTTATACACACTTACACGTTCTTACACACACTTACATGCACTTACATGCACTTACACGTACTTACACGTACTTACACACACTTACACATACTTCCATGCACTTACACATACTTACACACACTAACATGCACTTACACACACGTACACATACTTATACGTACTTACATATACTTACACACACGTACACGTACTTACACACACTTAAATACACTTACACACACTTACACGCACTTACATGCACTTACACGTACTTACACACACTTACAGGAACTTACACATACTTATAAAAACTAATACGTACTTACACGCGCTTATACGTACTTACACGCACTTACATGCACGTAAACGCAGTTACACAAACTTACACGCACTTACACGTACTTACACATACTTACACGCACTTTCTTGCACTTACACGCACTTACACACACTTACACGCACTTACACGCACTTACACGTACTTACACGCAGTTACACAAAATTAGAGGCACTTACATGCACTTACACGCACATACACATACTTACATGCACTTACACGCACTTACACGCACTTACACACTCTTTCACGCTCTGATACGACCTTACACGCACTTACACATAACTATATGCACTTACATGTACTTACATGCACTTACACACACTTACACGCATTTACACGAGCTTACACAAACGTCCATGCACTTACACGTACTGACATGCACTTACACACACTTACACGCACTTATACAAACGTATACGTACTTACACGCACTTACACACACTTACACGTACTTACACGCACTTACACGCACTTACATGCACTTACACGTACGTATATGCACTTACACGCACTTACATGCACTTACACACACTTACACGCACTTATATGCTTTTACACACACTTACACGCACAAACACAACCTTACACATACTTACACGTACTTACACGCACTTACACGTACTTACACGTACTTAAACGCCCTTACACATACTTACACATACTTGAACGTACTTACACGCACTTACATAAACTTACACACACTTAAACCACACTTATACGCACTTACATGCACTTACACACACTTACATGCACTTACACATACTTACACACACATACACATACTTAGACCCACTTACATGCACTTATACACACTTACACGCACTTACATGCACTTACACACACTTATACGCACTTACATGCACTTACACACACTTACACGCACATACACGCACCTACACCCACTTACACACACTTTCATGTACTTACACGCACTTACACACACTTACACACACATACACACACTAATACATACATGCACACACTTACACACACTTACACGCACTTACACGCACTTACGCGCACTTACGCGTACTTAGTTGCACTTACACTCACTCACACGTACTTATACGCACTTACACGCACTTGTACGAACTTACACGAAATTACACCCACTTAAACTGCACTTACACGTACTTACACGCACTTACATGCACTTACACGCACTTATACGCACTTACATGCACTTACACACACTTACACGCACCTACACGCACCTACACGCACTTACACACACTTACATGTACTTACACGCACTTACACACACTTACACACACATACACACACTAATACATACATGCACACACTTACACACACTTACACGCACTTACACGCACTTACGCGCACTTACGCGTACTTAGTTGCACTTACACTCACTCACACGTACTTATACGCTCTTACACGCACTTGTACGAACTTACACGAGATTACACCCACTTAAACTGAACTTACACGTACTTACACGCACGTAGACGCACTTATACACACTTATACACACTTACACGTACTTACACGCACTTACACATACTTACACACTTTTACACAGACTAATACGCACTAACAGACACTAACACACACTTATACGCACTAACACAGACTTACACGCACCTACACACACTTACACGCACTTACACATACTTACACACACTTACACACACTTCTATATACTAACATGCTCTTACACGAACTTATACGCACTTACACCACACTTACATGCACTTACACATACTTACATGCACTTACACACTTTTACACACAGTTACACGTACTTAGACGTACTTACACGCACTTACACGCACTTAGATGCACTTACACGTACTTACACGCACTTACACGTACTTACACGCACTTATACGCACTTACACACACGTACGCACACTTACACGTCCCTACATGCACCTACACACACTTACACGCACTTACACGCACTTACACATACTTACACGCACTTTCACGCACTTACACATATTTACACACACTTACACACACTTACACGTACATATACACACTTAAATGCACTTATACGCACTTACATGCACTTGCACGCACTTACAAGCACTTACAAGCACTTACACGCACTTACACGCACTAACACACACTTACACGCACTTACACGCACTTATATGTACTTATATGCACTTATACGTACTTACACACACTTACACACACTTACATACACTTATACTCACTAACACGCACTTACACGCATTTACACCACACTTACACGCACTTACACGCACTTATACGCAATTGTACGCACTTACACTTACTTATATGCACTTATATGTACTTATACACACTGAAACGCACTTACATGCACTTACATGCGCTTAGACGCACCTACACATACTTACACCCACTTACACGTTTTTACACACACTTACACGTACTTACACGTACTTATACGCACCTACACGTACTTATATGCACTTACACGCACTTACATGCACTTACACACACTTACACCCACTTATACATACGTACACATACTTATACACACTTACGCACACTTACACACACTTACACGTGCTTACACGTACTTACACGCACTTACACGCACTTTCACGTACTTACATGCACTTACACACACTTACACCCACTTATACATACGTACACATACTTATACACACTTACGCACACTTACACACACTTACACGTGCTTACACGTACTTACACGCACTTACACGCACTTTCACGTACTTACATGCACTTACACACACTTACACCCACTTATACATACGTACACATACTTATACACACTTACGCACACTTACACACACTTACACGTACTTACACGTACTTATACGCACCTACACGTACTTATATGCACTTACACGCACTTACATGCACTTACACACACTTACACCCACTTATACATACGTACACATACTTATACACACTTACGCACACTTAAACACACTTACACACACTTATATGTACTTACATGCACTTACATACACTTACACGCACTTATACGCACTTACACTCACTTACACGCACTTACACGAACTGACAGTCCCTTACACAAACTTACACATACTTACACGTACTTACACATACTTACACGCACTTACACGCACTTACACATACTTACACGCACTTACACGCACTTACACGAACTTACACGTACTTACACGCACTTACACATACTTACACGCACTTACACGTACTTACATGCACTTACACGCACTTACATGCACTTAAACGCACTTACACACACTTACACGTGCTTACACGTACTTACACGCAATTACATGCACTTAAACGCACTTACTTGTACTTACACGTACTTACACATACTTACACATACTTACACGCACTTACACATACTTACACGCACTTACACACACTTACACGCACTTACATGCACTTACATGCACTTACACATACTCACAGGAACTTACACGCACTTACACGAACTTACACGTACTTACACGCACTTATACGCACTTATATGCACTTACACGCACTTTCCTGCACTTACACGTACCTACACGCACTTACACGCACTTTCACGTACTTACATGCACTTACATGTACTTACACGTGCTTACACACACTTACACGCACTTACACCCACTTAAGGGCACTTATGCGCACTTACACGTACTTACACGCACTTATACGCACTTACACGTACTTACACGTACTTACACGTACATACACACACTTACATGTACTTACACATACTTACATATACTTACACACACTTACACACACTTACAGGTACTTACTTGCACTTACACGTACTGACACGTACTTACATGCACTTACACGCACTTACATGCACTTACACACACTTACATGCACTTACACGTACTTACATGCACTTACACAAACTCACAAGAACTTACATGCACTTACACAAACTTACATATACTTATACGCACTTTCACGCACTTACACGCACTTACACACACTTTCTTGCACTTATACGCACTTACACGCACTTTCACGCACTTACACGTACTTACACACACTCACAGGAACTTACACGTACTTACACGAACGTATACGTACTTATACGCACTTACACGCACTTACATGTACTTACACGTACTTACACGTACTTACACGCACTTACACACACTTACACGTGCTTACACGCACTTACACACACTTACATGCACTTAAACGCACTTACTTGCACTTACACGTACTTACACGTACTTACACGCACTTACACCCACTTACACGTACTTACACGCACATAAACATACTTACACGTACTTACATGCACTTACATGCACTAACACACACTCAGAGGAACTTACACGCACTTACACGAACTTACACGTACTTACACGCACTTATACGCACTTATATGCACTTATACGTACTTTCTTACACTTACACGCACTTAAACGCACTTTTACGCACTTTCACGTACTTATATACACTTACACGTACTTACACGTACTTACACACACTATCACGCACTTACACCCACTTAAACGCACTTATATGCACTTACACGCACTTACACACACTTACACGCACTTACACGCACTTACACGCACATACACACACTTACACGCACTTACACATACTTACATACACTTACATGCACTTACACACACTTACACGTACTTACTTGTACTTACTTGTACTTACACGTACTTACACGCACTTACACAAGCTTACACGCACTTACACAAGCTTACACGCACTTACACAAGCTTACACGCACTTACACAAGCTTACACGCACTTACACAAGCTTACACGCACTTACACAAGCTTACACGCACTTACACAAGCTTACACGCACTTACACAAGCTTACACGCACTTACACAAGCTTACACGCACTTACACAAGCTTACACGCACTTACACAAGCTTACACGTACTTACACGAACGTATACGTACTTATACGCACTTACACGCACTTACACGCACATACACACACTTACACGCACTTACACATACTTACATACACTTACATGCACTTACACACACTTACACGTACTTACTTGTACTTACTTGTACTTACACGTACTTACTTGAAATTACACGCACTTATACGCACTCACAAACACTTACATGCACTTACACGTACTTACATGCACTTACACACACTCACATGAACTTACATGAACTTACACAAACCTACACGTACTTATACGCACTTACACACACTTACACACACTTTCTTGCACGTACACACACTAACACGCACTTTCACGGACTTACACATACTTACACGTACTCACAGGAACTTACACGTACTTACACGAACGTATACGTACGTACACGCACTTACACGCGCTTACATGCACTTACATGCACTTACACGCACTTACACGCACTTACATGCACATACATGCACTTACACGCACTTACACAAGCTTACACGCACTTACACACACTTATACATACTTACACGCACTTAAATGCACTTACACACACTTACACGCACTTACATGAACTTACACGTACTTACATGTACTTCCTTGCACTTACACACACTTACACCCACTTACACGCACTTGTACGCACTTATATGCACTTACACGTCCTTACATGCACTTACACGTACGTACACACACCTACTTGTACTTACACGTACTTCTATGTACTTACACGTACGTACACGCACTTACATGCACTTACACATACTTACACATACTTACACACACTTACATGCACTTACATGCACTGACATAAACTAAAACTGCACTTACACGTACTTACATGCACTTATACGCACTGACACACACTTGCACACACTTATACGCACTTAAACATACCTACACGCACTTACACACACTTACACGCACTTACACACACTTACACACACTTACACGTACTTACATAAACTTACACAAAATTATATCCACTTAAAGTGCACTTACACGCACTTACACGCACTTACACGCACTTATTCATACTTACACACACTTACACGCACCTACACTTACATACACAAACTTACACTGCACTTACACGCACTTACACGCACTTACACGCACTTACACACAGTTTTAGCATTTACACGCACTTAGACGCACTTCCACGAACTTACACGTACTTACACGCACTTATACTCACTTACACGAACGTAAACCGTACTTACACGCACTACCATGCACTTACACACTCTTACACATACTCACACGTACTAACACACACTTACACGCACTTACACACACTTACACACAGTTCTAGCATTTACACGCACTTAGACGCACTTCCACGAACTTACACGTACTTACACGCACTTATACTCACTTACACGAACGTAAACCGTACTTACACGCACTACCATGCACTTACACACTCTTACACATACTCACACGTACTAACACACACTTACACGCACTTACACACACTTACACACACTTTCATGCACATACACGCACTTACACATACTTACATGCACTTATACACACTTACACACACTTACACGTACTAAGATGCACTTACATGCACTTACATGAACTTTCATTCACTTACACAAGCTTACACGTACTTACACGCACTTACATACACTTCCGTGTACTTACACACACCTACACACACTTACACGCACTTACATGCACTTACACGCACTTACACGCACTTGCACAAACTAACACTCACTTACACAAACTTACACGTACTTACATGCACTTACACGCACTTACACGTATGTACAGGTACTTACACGTACTTACACACACTTACACGCACTTACACATACTTACACTCACTTACACGCACTTACACGTACTAACACGCACTTACACGCATGCACTTAAACGTACTTACACGCACTTACACGTGCTTACACGCACTTATACACACTTATATGCCCTTAAACGTACTTACTTGCACTTACACGTACTTACACGTACTTTCACTCACTTACACGCACTTACACATACTTGCATGTACTTACATACACTTACACACACTTACATACACTTATTCGCACTTACACGCACTCACAGGAACTTACACGCACTTATACGTACTTACACATACACTTATACGCACGTTCTTGCACTTACACGCACTTACACGCACTTACACATACTTTCACGCACTTACATGCACTTACACAAACTTACACGCACTTACATGTACTTACACACACTTACACGTACTTAAACATACTTACACGCACTTACACACACTTACACGTACTTACACGCACTTATACGCTCTTACACGTTCTTACACGACCTTACACGTACTTACACATCCTTACACGCACTTGCATGCACTTTACACACTTACACACACTTACACGCATTTACACGCACTTACACAAACTTACACGCACTTATACACACTTACACGTACTTACACACACTTACACACGCTGACACGCACTTACACATACTTACACGTACTCACATGCACTCACACGCACTCACACGCACGTTCACGCAATTACACGTACTTACATGCACTTACATGCACTTACAAGCACTTACACAAACTTACACGCACTTACACACACTTTTACACAGTTATACACACTTACACATACTTACATGCACTTACACGTACTTACACACACTTACACACACTTACACGCACTTACACACTCTAACACGCACTAACACGCACTTACACGTACTTACACGCACTTACACACACTTACACGTACTTACACGCACGTATACTTACTTACACGCACTTACACGCACTTACACGTACTTACACGCACTTACACACTCTAACACGCACTAACACGCACTTACACGTACTTACACGCACTTACACACACTTACACGTACTTACACGCACGTATACTTACTTACACGCACTTACACGCACTTACACGTACTTACACATAACTACACGTACTTACACGTACTTATACAAACTTACACATACTAAAACCACACTTATATGCAGTTACATGCACTTACACGCACGTACATGCACTTATACGTACTTACACGCACTTCCACGCACTTACACGCACTTACATGCACTTATACATACTTACGAGCATTCACACGCACTCATTCGTACTCACATGTACTTTCACGCACTTATACGTACTTATACGCACTTATACATACTTACAGACACTTATAGACACTTACATGCACTAACATGTACTTACACGCACTTGCATGCACTTACACACACTTACACGCACTTAGACATACTTACACGTACTTACACAAATTTACACACTCTTATACGCACTTACACAAACTGACATTCACCTACACTAACTTATACATACTTGCACGCACTTATCTGCACTTACACACAGTTTCACGCACTTATACATACTTACATGGACTTACACGTACTTACATGCACTTACTCGCACTTATACGTACTTACATACACTTATACGCACTTACACGCACTTGTACGCACTTACACGCACTTACACTTGCTTACACGCACTTACACGCACTTACACGCACTTACACGCACTTGTACGCACTTACACGCACTTACACTTGCTTACACGCACTTACACGCACTTACACGCACTTACATGCACTTACTTGCACTTACACGTACTTACAGGTACTTACACGCATTTACATGCACTTACACGCACTTATACTCACTTACACGCACTTACAAGCACTTACACACACTTACATGTACTCACAGGAACTTACACACACTTACACAAACTTACACATACTTACACGAACTTACACGGACTTACACGCACTTACACACACTTTCTTGCACTTATACGCACTTACATGCACTTACACGTACGTTCACACACTTATACGTACTTACACAAACTTACACGTAATTATACACACTTACACGCACTTACATGTACTTATACGCACTTACACGCACTTACACGCACTTACACACACTAACACACTCTTACACGCTCTTATACAACCGTACACGTACTTACACATACTTACACACACTTACACACACCTACACGCACTTACACGTACTAACATGCATTTACATGCACTTACACAAACGTATACGCAATTACACGCACTTACACGTACTTACACGCACTGACATAAACTTACACGTACTTAGACGCACTTACACGCACTTACACATACTTACGAGCACTCACACGTACTCATACGCACTCGCACATATTTTCACACACTTACATGTACTTACATGCACTTACACGCACTTACATGCACTTACACGCACTTGCACGCACTTACACACACTTACACGCACTTATACACACTTACACGCACTTACACATACTTACAATCACTTATACGCACTTACAAGCACTTGTATGCACTTACACGCACTTACACGCACTTACACACACTTACACGCACTTATACACACTTACACGCACTTACACATACTTACAATCACTTATACGCACTTACAAGCACTTGTATGCACTTACACGCACTTACACGTACTTACATGCACTAACACGCAATTACATACTTTTACACGCACTGACACGCACTTACATGCACTTACATGTACTTACACGCACTTACACGCAATAATACTTACTTACATGCATGTACACACACTTACACGCATTTACACAAACTTACAAGCACTTAAACCATACTTACATGCACGTACATGCACTTACACGCAATAATACTTACTTACAGGCACTTATACGCACTTACACACACTTACACAAACTTACAAGCACTTAAACAATACTTACACCCACATACATGCACTTACACGCACTTACACGCACTTACACGCACTTACACGTACCTATATACACTTCTACACACCTACACGTACCTACTCGCACTTACACGCACTAACACACACTCACACACACTTACACGCACTTACATGCACTTACACGGACTTACACATACTTGTACACACTTACATGCACTTACATGCACTTATACACTCTTACACGCACTTACACCAGCTTACACAAAATTACACCCACTTAAACTGCACTTACATGCACTTACATGCACTTACACGTACTTACACGCACTTACACGTACTTACACGCACTTACACACACTTACACAAACATAAACCGCACTTATACGCACTTACAAACACTTGCATGCACTTACACGTACTTAAAACACATTTACACGCACTGACACTAACTTACACATACTTTCACGCACTTCCACACTCTTACTCACACTTGCACGCACTTACAAGCACTTACACACACTGACGCGCACTTCCACGTACTTACACGCACTTACACGTACTTACATGCACTAACACGCAATTACATACTTTTACACGCACTGACACGCACTTACATGCACTTATACACTCTTACACGCACTTACACCAGCTTACACAAACTTACACCCACTTAAACTGCACTTACATGCACTTACATGCACTTACACGTACTTACACGCACTTACACGTACTTACACGCACTTACACACACTTACACAAACATAAACCGCACTTATACGCACTTACAAACACTTGCATGCACTTACACGTACTTAAAACACATTTACACGCACTTACACAAACTTACACATACTTTCACGCACTTCCACACTCTTACACACACTTACACGCACTTACAAGCACTTACACACACTGACGCGCACTTCCACGTACTTACACGCACTTACTTGCACTTACTCCACTTACAACCACTTACACGTACTTACACGCACTTACATGCACTTACACGTACTTACATGCACTTACACATACTTTCACACACTTACTTGCATTTCCACGTACTCATACGTACTTGTACGTACTTACTCATACTTGCACACACTTACACGCACTTACACGCACTTACACAAACTTCAACTGCACTTACACGCACTTATACGCACTTACACGCACTTACACGCACTTTTAGCACCTACACGTACTTACACATATTTACACAGACTTACACGTACTTACACGTACTTACACTCACTTACACAAACTTAAACCGCACTTACACACACTTACATGCACTTACACGCTCTTACACGCACTCACATGCACTAACACGCACTTACACGCACTCACACACACTTATACGCACTTACACGCACTTACACGCACTTACATGTACTTACACGCACTTACATGCACTTACATGCACTTACACGCACTTATACACACTTACACGTACTTACACGCCCTTACACAAACTTACATTCACTTACACAAACTTACCCATACACGCATTTACACGTACTGACACGCACTTACACACACCTACACATACCTACACGCACTTACACGTACTTACACGCACTTACACATACTTACATGTACTTACACAGACATACACACACTAACATGCTCTTGTAGGCACTTACACGTACTCACACGCACTTACACACACTTACGCGCACTTACGCGCACTTAGTCGTACTTACACTCACTTACACGCACTTAGACGAACTTACACAAAATTACGCCCACTTAAACTTTACTTACACGCACTTACACGCACTTAGACGCACTTACACGTAGTTACACGTTCTTACACGCACTTACACTTACTCACACAAACTTAAACCAAACTTACACGCACTTACACACACTTATACCCACTTACATTTACTTACACACAGTCACACAAACTTACACAAACTTACACGTACTTACAAGCACGTACACGCACTTACACGCACTTACATGTACTTACATGCACTTACATGCACTTACACGCACTTACATGCACTTACACGCACTTACACACTTTTACACACACTTACACATACTAACAGACACTTACACGCACGTTTACGCACTTACATGCACTTATACGCACTTACACGCACTTACACGTACTTACACGCACTTACACCCACTTACATGCACTTACACGCACTTACATGCACTTTAACGTACTTAGACGCACATACACACACTTGCACGCACTTATATGCACTTACACACACTTATACACACGTACACGCACTTACACGTACTTACACACACTGACACGTACTTACACACACTTACACATACCTACACGCACCTACACGCACTTTCACATACTTACACGCACTTACACATACTTACACGCACTTACACATACTTACACGCACTAACACGCACTTACACGCACTTGCACACACTTATACCCACTTATGCGCACTTACACGCACTGACACAAACTTACACGCACTTACACGAACTTAAAACGCACTTACACGCCATTACACACACTTACACGCACTTACATACACTTACAAGCACTTACATGCACCTATACAAACTTACACGTACTTACACGCACTTACACGTACTTACAC
>SZWC01000598.1:173995-214571 GCA_023375785.1 Penium margaritaceum | reverse complement strand
CTTACACGCACTAACACGCACTTACACGCACTTGCACACACTTATACCCACTTATGCGCACTTACACGCACTGACACAAACTTACACGCACTTACACGAAC
This sequence comes from Penium margaritaceum, assembly GCA_023375785.1. Lineage (NCBI taxonomy): Eukaryota > Viridiplantae > Streptophyta > Zygnematophyceae > Desmidiales > Peniaceae > Penium > Penium margaritaceum. The sequence continues at coordinate 214,470 of SZWC01000598.1, read as the reverse complement.
TTAAAACGCACTTACACGCCATTACACACACTTACACGCACTTACATACACTTACAAGCACTTACATGCACCTATACAAACTTACACGTACTTACACGCACTTACACTCACTTGCACACACTTACACACATTTATACATACTTACACACACTTACACGCACTTACACGTACTTACACGCACTTACATGCACTTACACGCACTTACATGCACTTGTACGCACTAATACACACTTACACGTACTTACACGCTTTTACGTACACTTATACACACTAAGACGTACTTACAAACACTTACACACACTTACACGCACTTATACGCACGTATACGTACTTATACGTACTTATACGCACTTTCACACACTTACATACACGTATACGCACTAACACGCACTGACATGCTCTTATACCATACTTACATGCACTTACACGCACTTGCACACACTTATACACACATATACGCAGTTACACGCACTTATACACACTTACATGCACTTACACGCACTTATATGCACGTACACACACTTACACGCACTTACACGCACTTACATACACTTACACGCACTTACACACACTTACATGCCCTAACACCAACTTGTATGCACTTACACACACTTGCACGCACGTATACACACTTATACGTACTTACACGCACTTATACACACTTACACGCACTTACACCAACTTACACGTACTTACACGCACTTACACGTACTTACACGAACTTAAACTGCACTTGCACGTACTTACCCACACTTACACGTACTGATATGTACTTTTAGCACTTACACGCACATACACACACTTACATGAACTTACACATTCTTACACGCACTTACACTCACTTACACGAACTTCAACGCACTTACACGCACTTGTATGCCCTTACACGCTCTTACACACACTCACACACACTAACACGCACTTTCACACATATAAACACACTTTCACGCACTTACACGCACTTATACGCACTTACACGTATTTACACGCACTTACACGCACTTACACGCACTTACACGCACTTACACGCCCTTACACGCACTCACATGCACTTACACGAACTTACATTCACTTACACAAAACTACACATACTTACACGTACTTACAAGCACTTTCACACACTTGTACGCATTTACACACACTTATACGCACTTACACGCACTTACACACACTTACACGCACTTACACGCACGTATACGCACTTACACAAACTGACAGTAACTTACACGAAGTTACACGTACTTACACGTACTTACACGTACTTACACGCACTTACACGCACGTACACACACTTTCATGCACTTACACGCACTAACACATACTTACATGCACTTACACACACTTACATGCACTTACACGTACTTACACGCACTTACACGCACTTACATGCACTTACACATGCTTATATGCACTTACACGCACTTACATGCACTTACACGCACTTACTTGCACTTACACGTACTTACACGTAATTACATGCACTTACACACACTCACATACACTTACACGTACTTACACGCACTTACACACACTCACAGGAACTTACATACACTTACACAAACTTACACATACCTATACGCACTTACACACACTTACACGCACTTATATGCACTTTCTTGCACTTTATTGCACTTACACGCACTTACACGCACTTTCACACACTTACATGCACTTACACGCACTTACACGCACTTATATGCACTTTCTTGCACTTTATTGCACTTACACGCACTTACACGCACTTTCACACACTTACATGCACTTACATGCACTTACACGCACTTACACGAACTTACACGCACTTACACGTACTTACACGAACTTACACAAACTTACACGCACTTATACGCACTTACACGCACTAACACGCACTTAAACGCACTTATACACACTTACATGTATTTACATACACTTACACAAACTTACACACACTTACACACACTTACACGCATGAATACACACTTACACACACTGACACGCACTTAAATATACTTACACACACGTACACGCACTTATACATACTTACACACACTCACATGCACTCACACGCACTTACACGTACTTACACGCACTTACACGTACTTCCACACACTTACACGCACTTACACGCACTTAACGTACTTACACGCACTAACACATACTCACAAGTACTTACATGCACTTACACATGCTTATGCGTACTTACACACACTTACATGCACTTACATGCACTTACACACACTTACACACAATTACACGCACTTGCATGCACTTATATGCACTTTTACGCACTTACATGCACTTATACGCACTCATACGCACTTACACCCACTTACACGTACTTACACGTACTTATATGCACTTACACAAACTTACACACACTTATACGAACTGAAACAGCAATTATAATTACTTACACGCACTTACACACACTGAGACACACTTTTAGCACTTACACGCACTTACATGCTCTTATACAAACTTACTTGTACTTACACGCACTTACACTCACCTACACGAACGTGAACCGCACTTACACGCACTTGTTTGCCCTTACACGCTCGTATATGCACTCACACGTACTAACACGCACTTACACACAGGTACACGCACTTTCACGCACTTACACGTACTTATATGCAATAACACGTACTTACACGCACTTACACGCATTTACACACACGTACACGCACTTACACGCACTTACACGCACTTACACAAACATACATTCACTTACACAAACTTAAGCGTACTCATACGCACTTACACGTACTTACACACACTTACACGCATTTACACACACCGATACGCACTTACACGTACTTACATGCACTTACATGCACTTATACGCACGTATACGTACTTACACGAACAGACAGTCACTTACACAAACTTACACGTACTTACACGTACTTACATGTACTTGTACGCACTTACACGCACTTACACACACTTACACACACTTACACGCACTAATACGTACTTACATGCATTTACACACACTTACACGCACTTACACGCACTTACACACACTTACTCATACTTGCACGCACTTACACGTGCTTATACGCACTTATACACACTTACATGCACTTACACACATTTACTTGCACTTACACGTACTTACACATACTTATGTGCACATACACACACTCACACACACTTACACGCACTAACATGCACTTACACGCACTTACACACACTCACAGGAACTTACATGCACTTACACAAACTTACACATACCTATACGCACTTATACACACTTACATGCACTTACACGTACTTACACGCACTTACACAAACTTACATGTACTTACACGCACTTACACGAACTTACACGCACTGACATGCATTAACACGCACTTACACACACTTACACACACTTAGATGCATTTACACACACTTACACAAACTTACACACACTTACACGCACTTACACGCATGTATACGCACTTACACGTACTGACACGCACTTACACACGCTTACACACACGTACACGCACTTACACGAACTTACACGCACTGACACGCACTAACACGCACTTACACACACTTACACACACTTAGATGCATTTACACACACTTACACAAACTTACACACACTTACACGCACTTACACGCATGTATACGCACTTACACGTACTGACACGCACTTACACACGCTTACACACACGTACACGCACTTATACATTCTTACACACACTCACACCTACTCACTCACACTCACACGCACTTACACATACTTACACGCACTTACACGTACTTCCACACACTTACACGCACTTACACACACTTGTACGCACTTACACGCACTAACACACACTTACACGCACTTACATGCACTTACATGTATTTACACGCACTTACACACACTTACATGCACTTATATGCACTTAAACTTACTTACACACACTTACACGCACTTGCATGCACTTATATGCACTTATACACACTTACATGCACTTATATGCACTTATACGCACTTACACCAACTTACACGTACTTAAACATACTTCTACGCACTTACACAAACTTACACACACTTACACGCACCTACGCAAACTGAAACAGAAAATACACGTACTCACACGCACTTACATGCACTGACACACACTTTTAGCACTTGCACGCACTAACACGCACTTACACGAACTTACACGTACTTACATGCACTTACACTCACCTACCCGAACGTAAACCGCACTTACACGCACTTGTATGCCCTTACACGCTCTTATACACACACACACACACACCAACACGCACTTACACACAGGTACACGCACTTTCACGCACTTACACAAACTTATATGCACTTACACGTACTTACACATACTTACACGCATTTATATACACTTACACACACTTACATGCACTTATACACACTTACACGAACTTACATTCACTTACACAAACTTACACGTACTTACACACACTTACACGTACTTACATGCACTTAGACACATTTATACACACTTATACACACTTACACGCACTTATACGTACTTACACACACTTACACTTACTTACACACAGTTACACGCACTTACACGCATTTACACAAACTGACAGTCACTTAGACAAGCTTTCACGTACTCACACATACTTACACGTACTGCCACGTACTTGCAGGCACTTACACGCACTTACACGCACTTACACGCACTTACACGTACGTACACATACTTACACGCACTTACACACACTTACACGTACTTACACACACTTACACGCATTTATATACACTTGCACGTACTTACTTGTACCTACACGTACTTACACGTACTTACATGCACTTACACACACTTATATGTACTTACAATCACTTGCACACACTTACACGCACTTGCACACACGCACAGGAACTTACATGCACTTACACAAACGTATGCATACTTTTACGCACTTACACGCATTTACACGCACTTATACGCACTTTCGTGTACTTACACGCACTTACCCGTACTTTCACGTACTTACATGCACTTACACACACTTACACGCACTTACACACACTTATACACACTTATACACGCTTACACACACTTACACGCACTTACCTACACTTACATGCATTTACACACACTTACACAAACTTACACACACTTGCACGCACTTACACGCACGTACACGCACTTACACGTACTGACACGCACTTACAAACACTTAAATGCACATACACGTACTTACACGCACTTACACACACTTACACGCACGTACACGCACTTACACGTACTGACACGCACTTACAAACACTTAAATGCACATACACGTACTTACACGTACTTACACGCACTCACACGCACTCACACGCACTTACACGTACTTACACGTACGTATATGCACTTACACACATTTGCACACACTTACACGCACGTATACACACTTATACGTACGTATACACACTTACACGCACTAACACGCACTTACACACACTTACACACACTTATACATACTTACTCATACTTACACGAACTTACACGCACGTACACGCACTTACACGTACTTACACGCACGTACACGCACTTACACGTACCTACACGTACGTATATGCACTTACACACATTTGCACACACTTACACGCACGTATACACACTTATACGTACGTATACACACTTACACGCACTAACACGCACTTACACACACTTACACACACTTATACATACTTACTCATACTTACACGAACTTACATGCACGTACATACACTTACACGCACTTACATGCACTTACACGCACTTACACGCACTTACATGCCTTTATACGCACTAACACGTACTTACACACACTTGCACACACTTACACACACTTACATGCACTTACACTTAGTTATACACACTAACACGCACTTACATGCACTTATACGCACTTACATGAACTTACACATACTTAAACCACACTTACACGCACTTACATGCACTTACACGCACTTACACGCACTTACACGCACTTATACGCACTTACATGCACTTACAGGCACCTACACGCACCTAAACGCACTTACACGTACTTACATGCACTAACACACACTTACACGTACTTACAGATACTTACATGCACTAACACGCACTTACACGCACTTGCACGTACTTACATGCACTTACACGCACTTACACACACTTACACACACTTACACGCACTTACACGCACTTACACGCACTTACGCGAACTTACACAAAACAACATACACTTAAACTGCACTTACACGCACGTACATGTACTTAAATGCACTTACATGCAATTACACACACTTACACGTATTTACACGGTCTTAAACTGTACTTACATGCACTTACACACACTTACACGTACTTACATGCACTTTCATGCACTTACACACACTTATTCGAACTTACACATACTTATACGCACTTACACGCACTTACACATACTAACACGTACTTACACGTACTTACACACACTTACATGCACTTACACGCACTTACACCCACTTACACGCACTTACACACACTTACACACATTTACATGTGCTTACATGCACTTACACGTACTTACACGAACTTACTTGCACTTACACGCACTAACACCCACTTACACGCACTTACACACACACACACACACTTACATGTGCTTACATGCACTTACTTGCACTGACACGTACTTACACGTACTTACACGTATGTACACGCACTTACATGCACTTACACACACTTACACTTACTTACACACACTTACACGTACTTATACAAACTTAAACTGTACTTACACGTACTTACACACACTTATACGCACTTACAGGCACTTGCACACACTTATACGCACTTATATGTACTTACACGCACTTACACACACTTACACGCACTTATACACACTTACACACACTTACACACACTTATAGGCACTTACGCAAACTTACACGAAATTATATCCACTTAAAGTGCACTTACACGTACTTACATGCACTTACACGCACTTACACATTCTTACACGCACTTACACGTACTTAGAAGCACTTACACAAACTCAAACTGCACTTACACGCACTTACACACACTTACGCGCACTTACACACACTGTTAGTACTTACACACACTTACACGCACTTACACAACTTACACGTACTTACACGCACTTACACTCACTTACACGAGCTGAAACCGTACTTACACGCACTTACATGCACTTACACACTCTTACACGCACTCACATGTACTAACACACACTTACACGCACTTATACACACTTACACGCACTTTCATGCACTTACACATACTTACACGTACTTACACGCACTTACTCGCACTTACACGCACTTACACGTACTAACATGCACTTACACGCACTTACACAAACTTACACGGACTTACACGCACTTACACACACTTACACGTACTTACACGCATTTACACGCTCTTACACCTTCTTACACGACCTTACACGTACTTACACATACTTACACGTACTTACACGCACTTACTCGCACTTACACGCACTTACACGTACTAACATGCACTTACACGCACTTACACAAACTTACATTCACTTACACAAACTTACACGGACTTACACGCACTTACGCACACTTACATGTACTCACACACACTTACACACACTTACACGCACTTACACATACTTACACGCACTTACACGCACTTATACGCACTTACACACACTTACACGCACTTACACCAACTTACACGCACTAACACGTACTTAGACGTACTTACACGCACTTACACACACTTACACACACTTATTCACACTTAAACGTACTTGCACACACTTACATGCACTTATACGCACTTACATGCACTTACACACACTTACAAGCACTTACAAGCATTTACACGCACTTACACGCCCTAACACACACTTACTCGCACTTACATGCACTTATATGTACTTATATACACTTATACGCACTTACACACACTTACGCACTCTTTCATACACTTATACACACTAACACGTACTTACACGCATTTACACCACACTTACACGCACTTACACGCACTTATACGCAATTATACGCACTTACACTTACTTATATGCACTTATATGCACTTATACGCACTTAAACGCACTTACATGCACTTACATGCGCTTAGACGCACCTACACATACTTACACCCACTTACACGTACTTACACACACTTACACGTACTTACACGTACTTATACGCACCTACACGTACTTATATGCACTTACACGCACTTATATGCACTTACACACACTTACACCCACTTATACATACGTATACATACTTGCACACACTTACACACACTTAAACGCACTTACACACACTTATATGCACTTACATGCACTTACACACACTTACACGCACTTACACGTACTTACACTCACTTACACGCACTTACACAAACTGACAGTCCCTTACACGCACTTACACGCACTTACACGTACTTACACACACTTACACGCACTTACACGAACTTACACGCACTTACACGCACTTACACGCACTTACACGCACTTACATACACTTACATGCACTTATACGCACTTACACGTGCTTACACGCACTTACACGCACTTACATGCACTTACACGCACTCACATGCACTTACACGTACTTACACGTACTTACATGCACTTACACGTACTTACACACACTAACATGCACTTACACGCACGTACACGCACTTACACATACTCACAGAACTTACATGCACTTACACAAACTTACACGTACTTATACACACTTACACGCACTTACACGCACTTGTACGTACTTTCTTGCATGTACACGTACTTACACGCATTTTCACGTACTTACAAGCACTTACACGCACTTACATGCACTTATACAAACTTACACGCACTTACATGCAGTAACACATACTTACAGGCACTTACACACACTTACACGCATTTACACACACTTACACAAACCTACACTCACTTACACACACTTACACGTACGTACACACACTTACATGCACTTACACGCACATATATATACTTACACACACTCACACACACTTATACGTACATACATGCACTTACATATACTTACATACACTTACACGTACTTACACGCCCCTACACGCACTTACACATACTAACATGCACTTACACGCACTTACACGTACTTACACGTACTTACACGTACTTACACACACTTACATGTACTTATATGCACTTACACATACTTACACGTACTTACACACACTGACACTCACTTTTAGCACTTATACGCATTTACACGCACTTACACAAACTTATACGTACTTACACGCACTTACACTCACTTACACAAACTTAAACCGCACTTACACACACTTGTATGCCCTTACATGCTCTTACACGCACTCACCTGTACTAATACACACTTACACACACGTACACGCACTTTCATGCACCTACACACACCTATACGCACTTACACGCACTTACACACACTTACACACACTTACACGTACTTACACGCACTTACATGCACTTACACGCACTTACACGTACTTACACGTACTTACACGCACTTACACATACTTACATGCACTTACACGCACTTACACGTACTTACACGTACTTACACGCACTTACACATACTTACATGCACTTACACGCACTTACACGTACTTACACGTACTTACACGCACTTACACATACTTACATGCACTTACACGCACTTACACGTACTTACACGTACTTACACGCACTTACACCCACTTACACACACTTAAACACACTTACACATACTTACACGTACTTACACGCACTTGCACACACTTACACGCACTTACACATACTTACACTCACTTACACGCACTTACACGTACTAACACGCACTTACACGCACTTACATGCACTTAAACGTACTTACACGCACTTACACGTGCTTACACGCACTTATATACACTTATATGCACTTAAACGTACTTACTTGCACTTACACGTACTTACACGTACTTACACACACTTACACGCACTTACACATACTTGCACGTACCTACATACACTTACACGCACTTACATGCACTTAAACGTACTTACTTGCACTTACACGTACTTACACGTACTTACACACACTTACACGCACTTACACATACTTGCACGTACCTACATACACTTACACGCACTTACATGCACTTACACGCACTTAGACGCACTCACAGGAACTTACACGCACTTATATGCACTTACATGTACTTATACGCACTTTCTTGCACTTACACGCACTTACACGCACTTACACATACTTTCACGCACTTACATGCACTTACACAAACTTACACACACTTACATGCACTTACACGCACTTACACGTACTTAAACATACTTACATGCACTTACACACACTTACACGTATTTACACGCATTTACACGCTCTTACACCTTCTTACACGACCTTACACGTACTTACACATACTTACACACACTTACACGCATTTACACGCACTTACACAAACTTACACGCACTTATACACACTTACACGCACTTACACACACTTACACACGCTGACACACACTTACACATACTTACACGTACTCACATGCACTCACACGCACTCACACGCACTTTCACGCAATTACACGTACTTACACGCACTTACATGCACTTACGAGCACTTACACGAACTTACATGCACTTACACACACTTTTCAGCAGTTATACACACTCACACGTACTTACATGCACTTACACATACTTGCACACACTTACACGCACTTACACGCACTTACACACTTTAACACGCACTAACACGCACTTACACATACTTACACGCACTTACACACACTTACACGTACTTACACGCACGTATACTGACTTACACGCACTTACACGCACTTACACGTACTTACACATAATTACACTTACTTACACGTACTTATACGAACTTACACATACTAAAACCACACTTATATGCAGTTACATGCACTTTCACGCACGTACATACACTTACATGTACTTACACGCACTTCCACGCACTTACACGCACTTATATGCACTTATACATACTTACGAGCACTCACACGCACTCACACGTACTCACATGTACTTTCACGCACTTATACGTACTTATACGTACTTATACATACTTACACACACTTACAGACACTTACATGCACTAACATGTACTTACACGTACTTGCATGCACTTACACACACTTAAACGCACTTAGACATACTTACACGCACTTATACAAACTTACACACAGTTATACGCACTTACACAAATTGACATTCACATACACAAACTTACATGTACTTGCACGCACTTATCTGCACTTACACGCAGTTTCACGCACTTATACATACTTACATGGACTTACACGTACTTACATGCACTTACACGCACTTATACGCACTTACATACACTTATACGCACTTACACGCACTTATACACACTTATATGCACTTAAACGTACTTACACGTGCTTACACGCACTTATATACACTTATATGCACTTAAACGTACTTACTCGCACTTACACGTACTTACACGTACTTACACACACTTACACGCACTTATACAAACTTACACACAGTTATACGCACTTCCACAAATTGACATTCACATACACACACTTACATGTACTTGCACGCACTTATCTGCACTTACACGCAGTTTCACGCACTTATACATACTTACATGGACTTACACGTACTTACATGCACTTACACGCACTTATACGCACTTACATACACTTATACGCACTTACACGCACTTGTACCTACTTACATGCACTTACACGCACCTACACTTACTTACACAAACTTAAACTGCACTTACACGCACTTACACGCACTTACACGCAATTTTAGCACTTACACGCACTTACACGCACTTAACAAACTTACACGTACTTACACGCACTTATACTCACATACATGAACGTAAACCGTACTTACACGCACTACCATGCACTTACACACTCTTACACATACTCACACGTACTAACACACACTTACACGCACTTACACATACTTACACACACTTTCATGCACATACACGCACTTACACGTACTTACACGCACTTATACACACTTACACGCACTTACACATACTAACATGCACTTACATGCACTTACATGAACTTTCATTCACTTACACGCACTTACACGCACTTGCACAAACTAACATTCACTTACACGAACGTACACGTAGTTACATGCACTTACACGCACTTACACGTACTTACGGGTACTTACACGCACTTACAAACACTTACACGCACTTACACATACTTACACTCACTTACGCGCACTTACACGTACTTACATGCACTTACACGCACTTACACGTACTTACGGGTACTTACACGCACTTACAAACACTTACACGCACTTACACATACTTACACTCACTTACGCGCACTTACACGTACTAACACGCACTTACACGCACTTACATGCACTTAAACGTACTTACACGTGCTTACACGCACTTATACACACTTATATGCACTTAAACGTACTTACTTGCACTTACACGTACTTACACGTACTTACACACACTTACACGCACTTACACATACTTGCACGTACCTACATACACTTACACGCACTTACATGCACTTAAACGTACTTACTTGCACTTACACGTACTTACACGTACTTACACACACTTACACGCACTTACACATACTTGCACGTACCTACATACACTTACACGCACTTACATGCACTTAAACGCACTTACACGCACTCACAGGAACTTACACGCACTTATATGCACTTACATGCACTTATACGCACTTTTTTGCACTTACATGCACTTACACATACTTGCACGTACCTACATACACTTACACGCACTTACATGCACTTAAACGCACTTACACGCACTCACAGGAACTTACACGCACTTATATGCACTTACATGCACTTATACGCACTTTTTGGCACTTACACGCACTTAGACGCACTTACACATACTTTCACGCACTTACATGCACTTACACAAACTTACACACACTTACATGCACTTACACGCACTTACACGCACTTAAACATACTTACACGCACTTACACACACTTACACGTACTTACACGCATTTACACGCTCTTACACCTTCTTACACGACCTTACACGTACTTACACATACTTACACGTACTTACATGCACTTACACACACTTACACGCACTTACACACACTTACACGTACTTACACGCATTTACACGCTCTTACACCTTCTTACACGACCTTACACGTACTTACACATACTTACACGTACTTACATGCACTTACACACACCCACACACACTTACACGCATTTACACGCACTTACACAAACTTACACGCACTTATACACACTTACACGCACTTACACGCACTTACACACGCTGACACGCACTTTCACATACTTACACGTACTCGCATGCACTCACACGTACTCACACGTACTTACACGTACTTACACATACTTACACGGACTTACATGCACTTACACGCACGTACATGCACTTACATGTACTTACACGCACTTCTACGCACTTACACGCACTTGCACAAACTAACATTCACTTACACGAACGTACACGTAGTTACATGTACTTACACGCACTTCTACGCACTTACACGCACTTGCACAAACTAACATTCACTTACACGAACGTACACGTAGTTACATGTACTTACACGCACTTCTACGCACTTACACGCACTTGCACAAACTAACATTCACTTACACGAACGTACACGTAGTTACATGTACTTACACGCACTTCTACGCACTTACACGCACTTGCACAAACTAACATTCACTTACACGAACGTACACGTAGTTACATGTACTTACACGCACTTCTACGCACTTACACGCACTTGCACAAACTAACATTCACTTACACGAACGTACACGTAGTTACATGTACTTACACGCACTTCTACGCACTTACACGCACTTGCACAAACTAACATTCACTTACACGAACGTACACGTAGTTACATGTACTTACACGCACTTCTACGCACTTACACGCACTTGCACAAACTAACATTCACTTACACGAACGTACACGTAGTTACATGTACTTACACGCACTTCTACGCACTTACACGCACTTGCACAAACTAACATTCACTTACACGAACGTACACGTAGTTACATGTACTTACACGCACTTCTACGCACTTACACGCACTTGCACAAACTAACATTCACTTACACGAACGTACACGTAGTTACATGTACTTACACGCACTTCTACGCACTTACACGCACTTGCACAAACTAACATTCACTTACACGAACGTACACGTAGTTACATGTACTTACACGCACTTCTACGCACTTACACGCACTTGCACAAACTAACATTCACTTACACGAACGTACACGTAGTTACATGTACTTACACGCACTTCTACGCACTTACACGCACTTGCACAAACTAACATTCACTTACACGAACGTACACGTAGTTACATGTACTTACACGCACTTCTACGCACTTACACGCACTTGCACAAACTAACATTCACTTACACGAACGTACACGTAGTTACATGTACTTACACGCACTTCTACGCACTTACACGCACTTGCACAAACTAACATTCACTTACACGAACGTACACGTAGTTACATGTACTTACACGCACTTCTACGCACTTACACGCACTTGCACAAACTAACATTCACTTACACGAACGTACACGTAGTTACATGTACTTACACGCACTTCTACGCACTTACACGCACTTGCACAAACTAACATTCACTTACACGAACGTACACGTAGTTACATGTACTTACACGCACTTCTACGCACTTACACGCACTTGCACAAACTAACATTCACTTACACGAACGTACACGTAGTTACATGTACTTACACGCACTTCTACGCACTTACACGCACTTGCACAAACTAACATTCACTTACACGAACGTACACGTAGTTACATGTACTTACACGCACTTCTACGCACTTACACGCACTTGCACAAACTAACATTCACTTACACGAACGTACACGTAGTTACATGTACTTACACGCACTTCTACGCACTTACACGCACTTAGACATACTTACACGCACTTACATGCACGTACACAAATTTACACGTACTTACACGCACTTATACTGACTTACACGCACTTACACGCTCTTACACCTTCTTACACGCCCTTACACGTACTTACACATAATTACACGTACTTACACGTACTTATACGAACTTACACATACTAAAACCACACTTATATGCAGTTACATGCACTTACACGCACGTACATGCACTTACATGTACTTACACGCACTTCTACGCACTTACACGCACTTACATGCACTTATACATACTTACAAGCACTCACACGCACTCACACGTACTCACATGTACTTTCACGCACTTATACGTACTTATACGCACTTATACATACTTACACACACTTACAGACACTTACATGCACTCACATGTACTTACATGCACTTGCATGCACTTACACACACTTACACGCTTTTAGACATACTTACATGCACTTACACAAACTTACACACACTTATACGCACTTACACAAATTGACATTCACCTACACAAACTTACATGTACTTGCTTGCACTTATCTGCACTTACACGCATTTTCACACACTTATACATACTTACATGGACTTACACGTACTTACATGCACTTACACGCACTTATACGTACTTACACACACTTATACGCACTTACACGCATTTGTACGCACTTACACGCACTTACACTTGCTTATACGCACTTACACGCACTTACACGCACTTACATGCACTTACTTGCACTTACACGTACTCACAGGTACTTACACGTATTTACACGCACTTACACGCACTTACACACACTTACACGCACTTACACGCACTTACACACACTTACACGTACTCACAGGAACTTACACACACTTACACGAACTTACACATACTTACATGAACTTACATGGACTTACACGCACTTAAACACACTTTCTTGCACTTACATGCACTTACATGCACTTACACGTACGTTCACACACTTATACGTACTTACACAAACTTACACGCAATTATACACACTTACACGCACTTACACATACTTATACGCACTTACACGCACTTACACGCACTTACACACACTAACACACTCTTACACGCTCTTATACAACCGTACACATACTTACACATACTTACACACACTTACACGCACTTACACGCACTTACACGCACTTACACACACTAACACACTCTTACACGCTCTTATACAACCGTACACGTACTTACACATACTTACACACACTTACACGCACTTACACGCACTTACACGCACTTACATGCATTTACACGCACTTACACAAACGTATACGCACTTACACGCACTTACACATTATTACACGCACTGACACACACTTACACGTACTTACACGCACTTACACGCACTTACACATACTTACAAGCACTCACACGTACTCACACGCACTCGCACATATTTTCACGTACTTACATGTACTTTCATGCACTTACACACACTTAGATGTACTTACACGTACTTGCACGCACTTACACACACTTACACGCACTTATACGCACTTACACGCACTTACACATACTTACAATCACTTGTACGCACTTACAAGCACGTGTATGCACTTACACACACTTACACGTACTTACATGCACTTACACGCAATTACATACTTTTACACGCACTAACACGCACTTACATGCACTTACACGTACTTACATGCACTTACACGCAATAATACTTATTTACACGCATGTACACACACTTACACGCATTAACACAAACTTACAAGCACTTCAACCATACTTACATGCACGTACACGCACTTACACGCAATAATACTAACTTACAGGCACTTATACGCACTTACACACACTTACACAAAGTTACAAGCACTTAAACCATACTTATACGCACGTACATGCACTTACATGCACTTACACGCACTTACACGCACTAAAACGTACCCATGTACACTTCTATGCACCTACACGTACCTACTCGCACTTACACGCACTAACACACACTTACACACACTTACACGCACTTACACGCACTTATACGGACTTACACACACTTGTACACACTTACACGCACTTACACGCACTTATATGCTCTTACACGCACTTACACGAGCTTCCACAAAACTACACCCACTTAAACTGCACTTACATGTACTTACATGCACTTACACGTACTTACACGCACTTACACGTACTTACACGCAGTTACACACACTTACACGAACATAAACCACACTTATACGCACTTATACACACTTACATGCACCTACACGTACTTAAAACACACTTACACGCACTTATACAAACTTACACATACTTACACGCACTTCCACACTCTTACACGCACTTACACGCACTTACAAGCACTTACACACACTGACGCGTACTTCCATGTACTTACACGCACTTACTTGCACTTACTCCACTTACAACCACTTACACGCACTTACACGCACTTACACACAGTTACACGTGCTTACATGCACTTACACATACTTTCACACACTTACTTGCATTTCCACCTACTTATACGTACTTGTATGTACTTACTCGCACTTACACACACTTACACGCACTTACACACACTTACACAAACTTAAACTGCACATACACGCACTAATACGCACTTACACGCACTTACACGCACTTTTAGCACCTACACGTACTTACACACATTTACACAAACTTACACGTACTTACACGTACCTACACTCACTTACACAAACTTAAACTGCACTTACACACACTTACATGCACTTACACGCTCTCACACGCACTCACATGCACTAACACGCACTTACACGCACTCACACACACTCATACGCACTTAAACGCACTTACACGCACTTACATGCACTTACACGCACTTACATGCACTTACATGCACTTACACACACTTATACACACTTACACGTACTTACACCCCCTTACACGAGCTTACATTCACTTACACAAACTTACCCATACTTACACGCATTTACACGTACCCACACGCACTTACATATACCTACACGTACCTACACGCACTTACATGCACTTGCACGCACTTACACACACTTACATGCACTTACACAGACATACACACACTAACATGCTCTTGCAGGCACTTACACGTACTCACACGCACTTACACGCACTTGCGCGCACTTACGCGCACTTAGTCGTACTTACACTCACTTACACGCACTTAGACGAAATTACACAAAATTACGCCCACTTAAACTTTACTTACATGCACTTATACGCACTTAGACGCACTTACATGTACTTACACGTACTTACACGCACTTACACTTACTTACACGAACTTAAACAACACTTACACGCACTTACACACACTTATACCCACTTACATGTACTTACACACAGTTACACACACTTACACAAAATTACACGTACTTACAAGCACGTACATGCACTTACACGCACTTACTCATATTGACACGCACTTACACGCACTTACACGCAGTTACACGCACTTACACATACTTACACGCACTAACATGTACTTACATGCACTTACATGCACTTACACGCACTTACATGCACTTACACGCACTTACACACTTTTACACACACTTACACGTACTAACAGACACTTACACGCACGTATACGTACTTACACGCACTAATACGCACTTATACGCACTTACATGTACTTACACGCACTTACACCCACTTACATGCACTTACACGTACTTACATGCACTTACACGTACATAGATGCACATACACACACTTACACGCATTTACACGCACTTACACGCACTTACACACACTTACACACACTTAGATGCACTTACACACACTTACACGTACTCACAGGAACTTACACACACTTACACGAACTTACACATACTTACACCAACTTACACGGACTTACACGCACTTACACACACTTTCTTGCACTTACACGCACTTACATGCACTTACACGTACGTTCACACACTTATACGTACTTACACAAACTTACACGCAATTATACACACTTACACACACTTACACGTACTTACACGCACTTACACGCACTTACATGCACTTACACGCACTTACACACTCTTACACACACTTACACGTACTTACACGCACTTACACGCACTTACATGCACTTACACGTACTTTCACGCACTTATACGTACTTACACACACTTACACGCACTTATACACACTTACACACACTTACACGTACTTATACGCACTTACACGCACTTACACATACTTACACCCACTTACACGGACTTACACGCACTTACACACACTTTCTTGCACTTACACGCACTTACATGCACTTACACGTACGTTCACACACTTATACGTACTTACACAAACTTACACGCAATTATACACACTTACACACACTTACACGTACTTATACGCACTTACACGCACTTACACGCACTTACACACACTAACACACTCTTAGACGCTCTTATACAACCGTACCCGTACTTACACATACTTACACACACTTACACGCACTTACACGCACTTACAAGCACTTACATGCATTTACACGCACTTACACAAACGTATACGCACTTACATGCACTTACA
The DNA here is from genome assembly GCA_023375785.1 of Penium margaritaceum. Lineage (NCBI taxonomy): Eukaryota > Viridiplantae > Streptophyta > Zygnematophyceae > Desmidiales > Peniaceae > Penium > Penium margaritaceum. The sequence continues at coordinate 195,006 of SZWC01000598.1, read as the reverse complement.
CATACTTTCACGCACTGACACACACTTACATGTACTTATACGCACTTACACGCACTTACACATACTTACGAGCACTCACACTACTCACACGCACTCGCACATATTTTCACGCACTTACATGTACTTACATGCACTTACACGCACTCACATGCACTTACACGCACTTGCACGTACTTACACACACTTACATGCACTTATACGCACTTACACGCACTTGTATGCACTTACACGCACTTACACATACTTACATGCACTTACACGCAATTACATACTTTTACACGCACTAACACGTACTTACATGCACTTACATGTACTTACACGCACTTACACGTAATAATACTTACTTACATGCATGTACACACACTTACACGCATTTATACAAACTTACAAGCACTTAAACCATACTTACATGCACGTACACGCACTTACACACAATAATACTTACTTACACGCACTTATACGCACTTACACACACTTACACAAACTTACAAGCACTTAAACCATACTTATACGCACGTACATGCACATACACGCACTTACACGCATTTACACGCACTTACACGTACCTATATACACTTCTACACACCTACACGTACCTACTCGTACTTACACATACTAACACACACTTACATGCACTTACACGCACTTACACGGACTAACACACACTTGTACACACTTACACGTACTTACACGCACTTATACGCTCTTACACGTACTTACACGAGCTTACACAAAACTACACCCACTTAAACTGCACTTACATGTACTTACATGCACTTACATGTACTTACACGCACTTACACGTACTTACACGCACTTACACACACTTACATGAACATAAACCGCACTTATACGCACTTACACACACTTACATGCACTTACACGTACTTAAAACACACTTACACGCACTTACACAAACTTACACGTACTTTCACGCACTTCCACACTCTTACACACACTTACACGCACTTACAAGCACTTATACACACTGACAAGCACTTCCACGTACTTACACGCACTTACTTGCACTTACTCCACTTACAACCACTTACACGCACTTACACGCACTTACACGCACTTACACGTGCTTACATGCACTTATACATACTTTCACACACTTACTTGCATTTCCATGTACTTATACGTACTTGTACGTACTTACTCGTACTTACACACACTTACACGCAGTTACACGCACTTACACAAACTTAAATTGCACTTACACGCACTTCTACGCACTTACACTCACTTACTTGCACTTTTAGCACCTACACGTACTTACACACATCTACACGAACTTACACGTACTTACACTCACTTACACAAACTTAAACCGCACTTACACACACTTACATGCACTTACACGCTCTTACACGCACTCACATGCACTAACACGCACTTACACGCACTCACACACACCTATACGCACTTACACGCACTTATACGCACTTACACACACTTACACGCAGTTACACGCACTTACACAAACTTACACGTACTTACACTCACTTACACAAACTTAAACCGCACTTACACACACTTACATGCACTTACACGCTCTTACACGCACTCACATGCACTAACACGCACTTACACGCACTCACACACACCTATACGCACTTACACGCACTTATACGTACTTACATGCACTTACACGCACTTACATGCACTTACATGCACTTACACGCACTTATACACACTTACACGTACTTACACGCCCTTACACGAACTTACATTCACTTACACAAACTGACCCATACTTACACGCATTTACACGTACCGACATGCACTTACACACACCTACACGTACCTACACGCACTTACATGCACTTACACGCACTTACACACACTTACATGCACTTACACAGACATACACACACTGTCATACTCTCGCAGGCACTTACACGTACTCACACGCACTTACACACACTTACGCGCACTTACGCGCACTTAGTCCTACTTACACTCACTTACACGCTCTTAGACGAACTTACACGAAATTACGCCCACTTAAACTTTACGTACACGCACTTACTCGCACTTAGACGCACTTACACGTACTTACACCTACTTACACGCACTTACACTTACTTACACGAACTTAAACCACACTTACACGCACTTACACACACTTATACCTACTTACATGTACTTACACACAGTTACACACACTTACACAAACTTACACGTACTTACAAGCGCGTACACGCACTTACACGTACTTTGTCATACTTACACGCACTTACACACACTTACACGCACTTACACGCACTTACACATACTTACACGCACTTACATGTACTTACATGCACTTACATGCACTTACACGCACTTACATGCACTTACACTCACTTACACACTTTTACACACACTTACACGTACTAACAGACACTTACACGCACGTATACGCACTTACACGCACTTACACGCACTTACACGTACTTACACGCACTTACACGCACTTACACGCACTTACATGCACTTACACACACTTACACACTTTTACACACACTTACACGTACTAACAGACACTTACACGCACGTATACGCACTTACACGCACTTATACGCACTTACACGCACTTACACGTACTTACACGCACTTACACCCACTAACATGCACTTAGACGCACTTACATGCACTTACACGTACTTAGACGCACATACACACACTTATATGCACTTACATGCACTTACACACACTTATACACACGTATACGCACTTACACGTACTTACACACACTTACACGTACTTACGCACACTTACACATACCGTCACGCACCTACACGCACTTACACATACTTACACGCACTTACACATACTTACACGCACTTACACATACTTACACACAATAACACGCACTTTTACGCACTTGCACACACTTATACCCACTTATACGCACTTCCACGCACTTACACACACTTACACGCACTTCCACACACTTACACACACTTCCACGCACTTACACGTACTTACACACACTTACACATACTTACACGCACTTATACAAACTTACACAAAATAACACCCACTTAAAGTGCACTTACAGGCACTTACACAAACATACACGCACTTACACATACTTACATGTATTTGCACATACTTACACGTACTTACACGGACTTAAACTGTACTTACACATACTTACACGCACTTATACACACTTACACACACTTACACGCACTTACACACACTTACAGGAACTTAAAACGCACTTACACGCCATTACACACACTTACACGCACTTACATACACTTACAAGCACTTACATGCACCTATACAAACTTACACGTACTTACACGCACTTACACGTACTTACACTCACTTACACACACTTACACACACTTATACATGCTTACACACACTTACACGCACTTACACACACTTACACGCACTTACATACACTTACAAGCACTTACATGCACCTATACAAACTTACACGTACTTACACGCACTTACACGTACTTACACTCACTTACACACACTTACACACACTTATACATGCTTACACACACTTACACGCACTTACATGCACTTACACGCACTTACATGCACTTATATGCACTTACATGCACTTGTACGCACTAACACACACTTACACGTACTTACACGCTTTTACGTACACTTATACACACTAAGACGTACTTACACGCACTTACACACACTTACACGCACTTATACGCACGTATACGTACTTATACGTACCTATACGTACGTACACACACTTACATACACGTATACGCACTAACACGCACTTACACGTTCTTATACCATACTTACATGCACTTACACGCACTTGCACACACTTATACACACATATACGCACTTACACTCACTTATACGCACTTACATGCACTTACACGCACTTATATGCACGTACACACACTTACACGCACTTAGACGCACTTACACACACTTACACACACTTAAACACACTTACACACACTTATATGCACTTACACGCACTTACACGCACCTACACACACTTATACGTACTTACACGCACTTACATACACTTACACGCACTTACACACACTTACATGCCCTAACACGAACTTGTATGCACTTACACGCACTTGCAACCACGTATACACACTTATACGTACTTACACGCACTTATACACACTTACACGCACTTACACGAACTTACACGTACTTACACGCACTTACACGTACTTACACAAACTTAAACTGCACTTACACGTACTTACAAGCACTTACACGTACTGACATGTACTTTTAGCACTTACACGCACTTACACACACTTACATGAACTTACACGTTCTTACACGCACTTACACTCACTTACACAAACTTAAACCGCACTTACACGCACTTGTATGCCCTTACCCGCTCTTACACACACTCACACACACTAACACGCACTTTCACACATGTTAACGCACTTTCACGCACCTACACGCACTTATACACACTTACACGTATTTACACACACTTACACGCACTTACACGCACTTACACACACTTACACGCACTTACACGCACTCACACGCACTTACACGAACTTACAGTCACTTACAGAAACTTACACATACTTACACATACTTACACGCACTTGCACACACTTCTACGCATTTACACACACTTATACGCACTTACACGCACTTACACACTCTTACACACACTTACACACACGTATACGCACTTACACAAACTGACAGTAACTTATACGAAGTTACACGTACTTACACGTACTTACACGTACTTACACGCACTTACACGCACTTACACACACTTTCATGCACTTACACGCACTAACACGTACTTACATGCACTTACACACGCTTACATGCACTTACACGTACTTACACGCACTTACACGCACTTACACGCACTTACACATGCTTATATGCACTTACACGCACTTACATGCACTTACACACACTTACTTGCACTTACACGTACTTACACATACTTACATGCACTTCCACACACTCACACACACTTACACGTACTTACACGCACTTACACACACTCACACGAACTTACATGCACTTACACAAACTTACACATACCTATACGCACTTACACACACTTACACGCACTTATATGCACTTTCTTGCACTTTATTGCACTTACACGCACTTTCACACACTTACATGCACTTACATGCACTTACACGCACTTACACGAACTGACACGTACTTACACGCACTTACACGCACTTAAATATACTTACACACACGTACACGCACTTATACATACTTACACACACTCACATGCACTCACACGCACTTACACGTACTTCTACACACTTACACACAGTAACACGCACTTAACGTACTTTCACACACTAACACATACTTACACGTACTTACATACACTTACACATACTTTTACGTACTTACACACACTTACATGCACTTATATGCACTTACACACACGTACACACACTTACACGAACTTGCATGCACTTATAGGAACTTTTACGCACTTACATGCACTTATACGCACTCATACGCACGTATAACCACTTACACGTACTTACACGTGCATATACACACTTACACAAACTTACACACACTTCCACGCACTTCTATGAACTGTAACAGCAATTATAGTTACTTACACGCACTTAGACACACTGACACACACTTTTAGCAATTACACGCACTTACACGCACTTATACAAACTTACTTGTACTTACACGCACTTACACTCACCTACACAAAGGTAAACCGCACTTACACGCACTTGTATGCCCTTACCCGCTCGTATACGCACTCGCACGTACTAACACGCACTTACACACAGGTACACGCACTTTCACGCACTAACACGTACTTATATGCACTTACACATACTTACACGCACTTACACGCATTTACACACACGTACACGCACTTACACGCACTTACACGCACTTACACAAACTTACATTCACTTACACAAACTTACACGTACTCATACGCACTTACACGTACTTGCACACACTTACACGCATTTACTCACACCGATACACACTTACACGTACTTACACGCACTTACACGCACTTATACGCACGTATACGTACTTACACAAACTGACAGTCACTTACACAAACTTACACGTACTTACACGTACTTACAGATACTTATACGCACTTACACGCACTTGCACACACTTACACGTACTTACACGCACTAACACGTACTTACATGCACTTACACACGCTTGCACGCACTTACACGTACTTACACACACTTACTCGTACTTACATGCACTTACACGTGCTTATACGCACTTACACACACTTACATGCACTTACACGCACTTACTCGCACTTACACGTACTTACACATACTTCTGTACACATACACACACTCACACACACTTACACGTACTTACATACACTTACACGCACTTACACACACTCATGGGAACTTACATGTATTTACACAAACTTACACGTACATATACGCACTTACACACACTTACATGCACTTAGACGTACTTACACGCACTTACACAAACTTACACGTACTTACATGCACTTACACAAACTTACACGCACTGACACGCACTAACACGCACTTACACACACTTACACACACTTAGATGCATTTACACACACTTACACAAACTTACACACACTTACATGCACTTACACGCATGTATACGCACTTACACCTACTGATACGCACTTACACACACTTACACACACGTACACGCACTTATACATACTTATACACACTCACACGTACTCACTCTCACTCACACGCACTTACACATACTTACACGCACTTACACGAACTTCCACACACTTACACGCACTTACACGCACGTATACGCACTTACACGCACTAACACACACTTACACGTACTTACATGCACTTACACGTACTTACACCCACTTACACACACTTACATGCACTTACATGCACTTACACTTACTTACACACACTTACACGCACTTGCATGCACTTATACGCACTTATACGCACTTACATGCACTTATACGCACTTATACGCACTTACATGCACTTATACGCACTTACACGAACTTACATTCACTTACACAGACTTACACGTACTTACACGTACTTACACACACTTACATGCACTTATACGCACTTACACGAACTTACATTCACTTACACAGACTTACACGTACTTACACGTACTTACACACACTTACATGCACTTACATGCACTTACACTTACTTACACACACTTACACGCACTTGCATGCACTTATACGCACTTATACGCACTTACATGCACTTATACGCACTTATACGCACTTACACCAACTTACACGTTCTTACACATGCTTCTACGCACTTACACAAACTTACACACACTTACACACACCTACACGAATTGAAACAGAAAATACACGTACTTACACGCACTTACATGCACTGACACACACTTTTAGCACTTGCACGCACTTACACGCACTTACACGAGCTTACACGTACTTACATGCACTTACACTCACCAACACGTACTTACACACAAGTACACGCACTTTCACGCACTTACACAAACTTATATGCACTTACACGTACTTACACATACTTACACGCACTTACACACACTTACACACACTTACATGCACTTATACACACTTACACGAACTTACATTCACTTACACAGACTTACACGTACTTACACGTACTTACATGCACTTAGACACATTTATACACACTTATAAGCACTTACACGCACTTATACGTACTTACACACACTTACACGTACTTGTACACAGTTACACGCACGTACACGCATTTACACGAACTGACAGTCACTTACACAAACTTTCACGTACTCACACATACTTACACGTACTGACACATACTTGCAGGCACTTACACGCACTTACACGCACTTACACGTACTTACACGTACGTACACATACTTACACGCACTTACACGCACTTACACGTACTTACACACACTTACACGCATTTATACACACTTGCACATAATTACTAGTACTTACATGTACTTACACGTACTTACATGCACTTACACACCCTTATACGTACTTTCAATCACTTGCACACACTTACACGCACTTACACACACGCACAGTAACTTACATGCACTTACACGAACTTATGCATACTTTTACGCACTTACACGCACTTACACGCACTTAGACACACTTTCGTGTACTTACACGTACTTACACGCACTTTCACGCACTTACATGCACTTACACACACTTACACGCACTTACACGAACTTATACACACTTATTCACACTTACACACACTTACACGCACTTAAACCCACTTACCTACTCTTACATGCATTTACACACACTTACACAAACTTACACGCACTTGCACGCACTTACACGCCCGTACACGCACTTACACGTACTGACATACACTTACAAATACTTAAATGCACATACACGTACTTACACTTACTTACACGCACTCACACGCACTCACACGCACTTACACGTACTTAGACATACTTATATGCACTTACACTCACTTGCACACACTTGCACGCACGTATACACACTTACACGTACGTATACACACTTATACGCACTAACACGCACTTACACACACTTACACACACTTTTACATACTTACTCATACTTACACGAACTTACATGCACTTACATACACTTACACACACTTACATGCACTTACACGCACTTACACGCACTTATATGCTTTTATACGCACTAACACGTACTTACACACACTTGCACACACTTACACACACTTACATGTACTTACACTTAGTTATACGCACTTACACGCACTTACACGCACTTATACGCACTTCTATGAACTTACATATACTTAAACCACACTTACACACACTTACATGCAATTACACGCACTTACACGCACTTACATGCACTTATACGCACTTACATGCACTTACAGGCACCTACACGCACCTAAACACACTTACACTTACTTTCATGCACTTACACACACTTACACGTACTTACAGATACTTACATGCACTAACACGCACTTACACGCACTTGCACGTACTTACACGCACTTATACGCAATTACACACACTTACACGCATTTACACGCACTTACACGAACTTACATGCACTTACACGAACTTACACAAAACTACATACACTTAAACTGCACTTACACGCACGTACACAAACTTAAATGCACTTACATGCACTTACACGCACTTACACGTATTTACACAGTCTTAAACTGTACTTACATGCACTTACACACACATACACGTACTTAAATGCACTTTCATGCACTTACACACACTTACACGAACTTACACATACTTATACGCACTTACACGTACTTACACATACTAACACGTACTTACACATACTTACATGCGTATACATGCACTTACATGTACGTATACGCACTTACTTGCACTTACACGCACTTACACCCACTTACACGCACTTACACACACTTACACACACTTACATGTGCTTACATGCAGTTACACGTACTTACACGCACTTACTTGCACTTACACGCACTTACACCCACTTACACGCACTTACACACACTCACACACACTTACATGTGATTACATGCACTTACTTTCACTGACACGTACTTACACGTACGTACACGCACTTACATGCACTTACACACACTTACACTTACTTACACACACTTACACGTACTTGTACAAACCTAAACTGCTCTTACACGCACTTACACACACTTATACGCACTTACAGGCACTTGCACACACTTATACGCACTTATATGCACTTACACACACTTACATACACTTACACGCACTTATACACACTTACACACACTTACACGCACTTACACGCACTTACACGAACTTACACAAAGCTATATCCACTTAAAGTGCACTTACACGTACTTACATGCACTTACACATTCTTATACGCACTTACACGTACTTAGAAGCACTTACACAAACTTAAACTGCACTTACACGCACTTACACACACTTACACGTACTTACACACACTTTTAGTACTTACACACACTTACACGCACTTACACAACTCACACGTACTTACACACACTTACACTCACTTACACGCCCTTACATGCACTTACACACTCTTACACACACTCACACGCACTCACATACACTTACACGCACTTATACACACTACACGCATTCTCATGCACTTACACATACTTACACGTACTTACACGCACTTACTCGCACTTACACGCACTTACACGTACTAACATGCACTTACACGCACTTACACAAACTTACATTCACTTACACAAACTTACACGTACTTACACGCACTTACACACACTTACATGTACTCACACACACTTACACACACTTACACACACTTGCACATGCTTACACGTACTTACATGCACTTACACGCACTTACACGCACTTACATACACTTACACGCACTTACACACATTTGCACATACTTACACGCACTTACATGCACTTACATGTACTTGAACGCACTTACTTGCACTTACACGTACTTACACGTAATTACACGCACTTACACGCACTTACACGTACTTACACTCACTTACACACACTTACATGCACTTATACACACTTACACGTACTTACACGCACTCACAAGAACTTACACGTACTTACACAAACTTACACATACTTACACGCACTTACACACACTTACATGCACTTACACGTACTTACACAAACTTACACATACTTACACGCACTTACACACACTTACATGCACTTACACACACTTTCTTGCACTTACACGCACTTACACACACTTTCATGCACTTACATGCACTTACACAAATTTACACGCACTTACCCGTACGTATACGCACTTATACACACTTACACGTACTTACACGCACTTACATGCACTTACACGTACTTACATGCACTTATACGCTCTTACACTTTCTTACATGATCTTACACATGCTTACACATACTTACACGCACTTACACACATTTAAAGGCACTCACACAAACTTACATGCACTTACACACACTTACACGTACTTACACATACTTACACAAACTGACACGCACTTATACCCACGTTTTCACACTTATACGCACTTACACATACTTACACATACTCATACGCACTCACACGCATTTTCACGTACTTATACGTACTTACACACACTTACACACACACGCACATCTCGTGTTATGGTTGTTTGGCGACCATTTGTGACACAAACTTACACGCACTTACACACACTTACACATACTCATACGTATGTACACGCACTTACACGCACTTACACGCACTTACACGTACTCATATGCACTTACACACACTTACACGTACTTACACGTACTTACACACACTTATACGCACTTACATGCACTTATACACACTTAGACACACTTACACGCACTTACATGCACTTATATGCACTTACACGCACTGACACACACTTATACGCACTAACACGCTTTTACATGCACTTAGCACACTTCCACGCACTTACACACACTTACACGCACTTACACGCTCTTACACACACTTAAACTTACTTACATGCACTTACACACACTTACACACACTTCAACATCAATGTACGCACCTATATGCACTTACACAAACTTACACATACTTAAACCACAAGTACACGCAATTACATGCACTTACACGCACTTACACGCACTTACACGCACTTACACGTACTTACACGCACTTACATGCACTTACACGCACTGATACGTACTTACACGCACTTACACGCACTTACACGCACTTACACGTACTTACACGCACTTACATGCACTTACACGCACTGATACGTACTTACACGCACTTACACGCACTTACACGTACTTACACATACTTATGAGTACTCACACGTACTCACACGCACTCACATGCACTTTCACACACTTACACACACTTATACGCACTTACAGGCACTTACACGAACTGACATTCACTTACACAAACTTACACGCAATTACACGTATGTGTCCGTACTTACACGCACTTACACGCACTTATACGCACTTACATGCACTTACACGTACTTACACGTACTTATAGACACTTATATGCACTAACATACACTTACACGAACTTGCACGTACGTACACGCACTTACACGCACTTACACGGACTTACACACACTTACACATACTTACACGTACTTACATGCACTTATACACTCTTACACGCACTTACACGAGCTTACACAAAATTACACCCACTTAAACTGCATGTTTATGCACTTACATGTACTTAGATGCACTTACACGCACTTACACACACTTACACACACTTACACGAACGTAAACCGCACTTATTTGTACTTACACACACTTGCATGCACTTACACGCACTTAACACACACTTACACACACTTATACAAACTTACACGTACTTACACGCACTTACATGCTCTCACACGCACTTATACGCACTAACAAGCACTTACACGCACTTACGCACACTTACACGTACTTATACGCACTTACTTGCACTTACTCGACTTACACCCACTTACACTCACTTACACACACTCACACACACTTACACATGCTTACATGCACTTACACATACTTTCACACACTTACTTGCACTTCCACGCACTTACACATACTTACACGTACTTACACGCACTTACACACACTTACACGGACTTACACACACTTACACGAACTTAAACTGCACTTACACACACTTATACACACTTTTACGCACTAACACGCACTTATACGCACTTTTAGCACTTACACGTACTTACACACATTTATACGAATTTACACGTACTTACATGTACTTACACTCACTTACACAAACTTAAACCACACTTACACACACTTACATGCACTTACATACTCTTACACACACTCATGCGTACTAACACGCACTTACACGCACTCACACACACTTACACGCACTTACACGTACTTACACGCAGTTACACGCACTTATATGCACTTACACACACTTACACACACTAACACACACTTACACTCACTTACACATCCTTACACGAACTTACATTCACTTACACAAACTTACTCATACTTACATGCATCTATACGTACCTACACGCACTTACACACACCTACACGCACCTACATGTGTTTACATGAAATCTGCCGCACACGCAAATACACCGCGAGGGAGACCGAGTCATGGACTTCCGCGATGGAGTTGAGGCGAGTGAGCGGTGGTCTTTGGGCAAAGGGAGAGAACCACAGTTGATCCTCATGGTGGAGGGGCGGAATGGGCATCTTTCTGGGCTTGTGTTGGGCTGTTTATGGGTGTGGGGAAGGCTGGAATTGTGCCTGGTGGTAGACCCGCGGAATTGGCTGTTCATTAACAGTGGCTTCATATTTGGGATTCCGCGGAAGAGGCAAAACGAGGGCAGGGGGTGTGTCTGCGGATAACGCAACTTGGGAGGGGAAGTTGGGCAACTTTGGGGTCCGCGGAAGGCCTCAAAACATGGTACAAGGTTCAGCCGCGGATTTGGGTTGTTTGGGAGGCTATCGGAGCAAGTTTTGGGTGCGCGAAGGGCGTGAGAAAGTGCCATGATGGTCAGGAGCAGAATGGGCATGTTTGGGAAGGTGTTTTGTGGCTAAGGTGAGAAGGAAGTGCTGCGGAATGGTGCTGGGTGCCTAACCCGCGGAATTGCCTTGCCAGTAACAATAGAGAGGCAAGCTACAGTGCCGCGGAAGAGGCGGAAAGTTGCCATAGTGTTGACCCACGGATTTGCCACATTTCTCATGGTGTTGGGGTCACCTGTGTGGGAAAGAGGGGCGCGGAAAGAGGCCTCCAAGTGTATCCGCGGATTTGATGTTTGGAGGAGAGGCGTGTGAGGGCGGAACAAGAGGCACAAGTGGTGCGGACAAAAGAAGGGGTCACACAAGGTGCGGAAGTGTTGTACAAGATGCGGGAAGACAACCAGACCAAGAATGGCGGGAACCACAAGGCGTGAAGACCAAGAAGTGGCGGGAGGCGGCGCGACGAGCAAGGAGGAAGCAATGGTGGCACTTGCTTTGCGGATGGGAATAAAGTAGTGGTGGTAGTGGGTGTGAATGCATAGGGGCCGCGGCGCGGCGGGGAAGGGTGTAGCGGACTATATAATGGGCTTAGTTCCATCAGTTTGGAATGTGTGATTTGGACTTGGGATTCGGGCTTGTGGACTTGTGTTCAGTTGACATGAGTTAATCAAGCTTATTGCCTCACTCTCTCCTTCATCTCAGCACTCTGTCACCATGGAATCCGCAAGTGAATCTGAGGACTCCGAAGATGACAAGAGGTGTTCCGCGGGACCACTCACAAGACTGGCCTGACACAAGTGAACAGCGCGGAAGAGTGCCCAAGTGACCGCGGAAGTGAATGGGTGGCCCTTGGACAACTCTCAAGAGAGCAGAAGGAAGCGTATTGGGCCTCCGCCGCGTGATTTCTGTGTCTATGTCTTGGTTCCGTGGATTTGCCATGTTATATGCTTTAGCGGAGTGATGGAATCCGCAATAAGGGTGTTGCCAAAGTGACTAGGGGGTGGGACTGCGGAATGGGCCTGTTTTATGGGTGTAGAGGGTGCGAAATCCGCGGAAAGGGGACTGCAAAAGTGGGCCATGTGTGTATCCGCGGAATTGCCATGTTAGAGACACCAGGGGGAAGCCAAATCCGTGGAAGAGGGGCTGCCAAAGTGGGCCATGTGTGTACCCGCGGAATTGCCATGTCAGGGACATTATGGGGAAGCCAAATCCGTGGAATAGGGGTGTTCCAGGAGGGGGTGATGGAGTTCCGCGGAATTCCCATGTCAGAGGGGTGAGGTGATGGGAGGAAAGACCACGTGTGAGTGATCAAAGGTGCCAATGTGTCAGGGGGAATGTGGAATGAAGTCTTATGGGGTGCGAAAAGAGGAGATTTGCGGAGGACAACATGGAAGGCGTGCAAGTGAAGTGACATCGCGGAACTACGACGAGCGCGGCAAAAAAAGCGGTAACACACCGGTTTTTTACCTTGTTTATACCTGCAAGGTCATGCATATTAGATGTGCGCTGTGATTGGACACTCTGACCGTGGCTGACTCGTGTTACGATTCGTAGAAGTTAAAGTCACTTGGTAAACTTTGTGGTCATGGTCAGTGGCACATGACAAATTTGTCAAGGCATTGCGCACAATAGCCATACCGAGACACCAGTATTCTACCTTGTTTATACGTGCAAGATCATGCCTAGTACATCTGCACTGTGATTGGACACTCTGACCGTCGCTGGCTCGTGTTATGATTCATACTTGGTAAACTTTGTGTTCATGGTCAGTGGTGTCAGAATAATCTTCAAGAACCACACGGCGCATCTGGACTCTCCCTCCTACCCCTTCTTGTTTCCGCATTGCCCCTGCCACCTCCGAAGCTGGAACTGGAAATTACTCGTCTGCCCACGTCTCGCACGAGCTCATCTCCGGCCATCGACCAAATGGCTTGGGCGNTTGGACACTCTGACCGTGGCTGACTCGTGTTACGATTCGTAGAAGTTAAAGTCACTTGGTAAACTTTGTGGTCATGGTCAGTGGCACATGACAAATTTGTCAAGGCATTGCGCACAATAGCCATACCGAGACACCAGTATTCTACCTTGTTTATACCTGCAAGATCATGCCTAGTACATCTGCACTGTGATTGGACACTCTGACCGTCGCTGACTCGTGTTATGATTCATACTTGGTAAACTTTGTGTTCATGGTCAGTGGTGTCAGAATAATCTTCAAGAACCACACGGCGCATCTGGACTCTCCCTCCTACCCCTTCTTGTTTCCGCATTGCCCCTGCCACCTCCAAAGCTGGAACTGGAAATTACTCGTCTGCCCACGTCTCGCACGAGCTCATCTCCGGCCATCGACCAAATGGCTTGGGCGGGAAAACCGACCAAGCCTCTTCCAAAGCAGCAGCCGGCCAGCAAACCAGCCCACGTGCTCCAGCAATGGACGTCGCGCGCTGACCATCCGCCGAACGGTCAACCCACAACCAACCATCTCCAACGAAGAGCGCGCCTTGGTCCTAGCTACGCGACAGGTCCCTCTGTCGTGCGTCGGACCTCCCCAGCTCGGAAGTCCCATGGACCGCAGCCCTTCCAGAAGAAGGTCTGCACAACTAAGAACGTGCAGAGTCACAACGCGACTCTGCATACAACAGAAGCGACCACAGCAGCGCGGTGGTTGCAGCTACATGCATCACACCGCCCACCTTAGCAGGCGTACACGCCTTAGCTTAGTCAGACAAGCCGCTAGGCCTAGGCGCAAACACTATTACAGGTAGTGTGATGCCTCTTGTACTTCGCTTCCTTCATTCAGTCAATCATCATTTCTTTCTCTCGTTCGCTTCCGTTCCATTTTGACTTGCCGCCCACGTTGCATCCGCTCCGTGTCTTGCTTCACTCCAAATGCCTGACATGGTATCGAGCCTTCACGATTCTACAGCCTGTTTCACCCACCCACCCACCCTTCAGTGCTTCAAGCTTTGTTTCGTATGCCCCTTCCCTCGCTTGCGGGCGGCTGTCCGCATGACGACATTGCCTCTGATCTGATAGCCTCCGTCCGGCTTCCGGCCTCACCTCCATCTCCTTCCGGGCTGCCTTCTGAAGAGCCATGGCTCTCTTCTTGGAAGGCCATTTCCACTGGCTCCAGGACTTCTACGCGGGCCGTGACGTTGGCCCTCCTCCTCCACCCAACTACAGCTCACCTTCCATCCTCGACTACCTTCCCTTCTCCAACGTCCCAACAGCACCTCCGACCCCATTGACGCCTCCAACTCCTCCTCCAGCTCCTCCGGCTCCTCAAGCTCCATTGACGGCTCCAACTCCTCCTACAACTCCTCCAGCACCTCTAGCTCCACCGACGCCTCCAACTCCTCCTCCAGCTCCTTCGGCACCTCCAGCTCCACCGACGCCTCCACCTTCTCCTCCAGCTCCTCCAGCACCTCCAGCTCCACCGACACCTCAAACTCCTCCTCCAGCTCCTCCCGGACCTCCAGCTCCACGTACACCTCTTCCTCACTGCCCTATTCCCCCGGGCTTCCTACCTCATTCGCTGCACATTCCACCTTTTCTGTCCCCACCTAACGTCTTCAACGCCTCACCAACCTCTGCCCTGACACCGGAAACTACTCCTACTTTTGCCTCATGTGCCTCTCCACATGACTTCTCCCCTCCTACCCTCTTACCATCACCGCCTCTAGCTCCCAACTCCATCCCTGCCCCAGCAGCCATGTCTCCTTCATCTTCTACTGGCTCCAATCCCATCGGCAACATTCTCATCCCGGCAGCACTCAACAGTTCTCTGCCCCAATCTACAATCCTCTCATTCACCTTCACTTCCACATCCCTTGATCTCTTCCTTCTTCCTGCTGCCCTCCAAACTCCCTGCTCTGACAGCACCTCTCCCAAAGCCGTGCCGCGCATCCTTCTTGCTCCCACCAGCAGTCTTCTCCATCTCTCCGTCCATCCTCCTGCCGTCCAACCCAGCACTCCAGGCTCCTTCCACATCCTTGCCCTTCCTCCATGGACCCGAGGATTCACTCTTCCCATCTCTCTCCTTTTTGCAGGCTTCCAGTTCCTCTTCGCCTCTTTCCAACTGCACCTCCTTCCTCTCCCTCTCTTTTCCAGTCTGTCCTGTCCGTGCCTTGTCGCAGTACGGGCGACTGTCAAGCATCTACTCCTGCCTCCAAGGCGCTGTCCTCCCAAGGCATCTGTGGCGGGTGTCCCCTGTTCTCTTGTGGGCGGCCAACAACAACAGCAGCATCATCTTCTCTGGGACATCACCTTCTCGACGTATGGTCTTGCCGAGGGCTGTTAGAATAATCTTCAAGAACCACACGGCGCATCCGGACTCTCCTTCCTACCCCTTCTTGTTACCGCATTGCCCCTGCCACCTCCGAAGCTGGAACTGGAATTCACTCGTCTGCCCACGTCTTGCACGAGCTCATCTCCGGCCATCGACCAAAAGACTTGGGCGGTAAAACCGACCAAGCCTCTTTTGAAGCAGCAGCCGGCCACCGAACCAGCCCACGTGCTCCACCAACGGACGTCGCGCGCTGACCATCTGCCAAACGGTCAATCCACGAGCAACCATCTCCAACGAAAAGCGCGCCTCGGTCCCAGCTACGCAACAGGTCCCTCTGTCGTACGTCGGACCTCCCCAGCTCGGAAGTCCCATGGACCGCAGCCCTTCCACAAGAAGGGCTGCACAACTAAGAACGTGCAGATTCGCAACGTGACTCCGCATACAACAGAAGCAACCACAGCAGCGCGGTGGTTGCAGCTACATGCATCACACCGCCCACCTTAGCAGGCGTACACGCCTTAGGTTAGTCAGACAAGCCGCTAGGCCTAGGGACAAACACTATTAAAGGTAGTCTGATGCCTCTTGTACTTCGCTTCCTTCATTCAGTCAATCATCATTTCTTTCTCTCGTTCACTTCCATTCCATTTTGACTTTCCACCTCCCACATTGCTTCCGCTCTGTGTCTTGCTTCACTCCAAATTCCTGACAAGTGGCACATGCCACCTTTGTCAAGGCATTGCGCACAAAAGCCACACCAAGCCACCAGTATTCTACCTTGTTTATACCTGCAAGGTCATGCTTACTACATCTGCACTGTGATTGTACACTCGGACTTTGGCAGACTTGTGTTATGATCAATATTAGTAAAAGTCACTTGGATACATTTGTGGACATGGTCAGTGGCACATGCCAACCTTGTCAAGGAATTGCACAAAATAGCCACACCGAGCCACCAGTATTTGACCTTCTTTATACCTGTAAAGGTCATGCCCAGTATATCTGTACTGTGATTAGACACTCTGACCGTGGCTGACTCGTGTTATAATTCATAACCGTTTAAGGTTCTTGGTAAACTTTGTGGTCATGGTCAGTGGCACATGCCATCTTTGTCAAGGCATTGCGCACAATAGTTACACCGAGCCACCAGTATTCTACCTTGTTTATATCTGCAAGGTTATGCCTATTATATCTGCACTGTGATTGGACACTCTGACCGTGGCTGACTCGTGTTACGATTCGTAGAAGTTAAAGTCACTTGGTAAACTTTGTGGTCATGGTCAGTGGCACATGCCAACTTTGTCAAGGCATTGCGCACAATAGCCACAGCCAGCCACCAGTATTCTACCTCGTTTACACGTGCAAGATCATGCCTAGTACATCTGCACTTTGATTGGGCACTCTGACTGTGGCTGACTCGTGTTACGATTCGTATGAGTTAAAGTCACTTGGTAAAGTATGTGGTCATGGTCAGTGGCACATGCCAACTTTATAAAGACATTGCGCAAAAAAGCCACACGGAGCCACCAGTATTGTACCTTGTTTGCACCTGTAAGATCATGTTTTTTAAATCTGTACTGTGATTGGACAATCTGACCGTGCCTGACTCGTGTTATAATCAGTAGAAGTAAAAGTCACTTGGATACATTTGTGGTCGTGGTCAGTGGAACATGCCAACTTTGTCAAGGCATTGCGCACAATAGCCACACCAAGCCACCAGTATTCTACCTTGTTTATACATGTAAGGTCATGCCCAGTATATATGCACTTTGATTGGACACTCTGACCGTGGCTGACTGGTGTTATGATTCATAGCCGTTTGATGTACTTTGTAAACTTTGTGGTCATGGTCAGTGGCACATACCAACTGTGTCAAGGCATTGCGCACAATAGCCGTGCCAAGCCACCGGTTTTTTACCCTGATTATACCTGCAAGGTCATGCATATTAGATGTGCACTGTGATTGGGTACTCTGACCGTGGCTGACTCGTAGAAGTTAAAGTCACTTGGTAAACTTTGTGGTCATGGTCAGGGGCACATGCAAACTTTGTCAAGGCATTGCGCACAATAGCCACACCGAGCCACCAGTCTTCTATCTTGTTTGTACCTGTAAGATTATGCCTAGTACATCTGCACTGTGATTGGACACTCTGACCATGGCTGACTCGTGTTATGATGAATAGAAGTAAAAGTCACTTGGATACATTTGTGGTCATGGTCAGTGGCACATGCCAACTTTGTCAAGCCATTGCGCACAATAGCCGCACTGAGCCACCAGTATTATACCGTGTTTGTACTTGCAAGGTCATGCCCAGTATATTTGCACTGTGATTGGACACTCCGACCGTGGCTGACTCGTGTTATGATCAATAGA
Organism: Penium margaritaceum; assembly: GCA_023375785.1. Classification (NCBI taxonomy): domain Eukaryota; kingdom Viridiplantae; phylum Streptophyta; class Zygnematophyceae; order Desmidiales; family Peniaceae; genus Penium; species Penium margaritaceum. The sequence continues at coordinate 174,917 of SZWC01000598.1, read as the reverse complement.
AGTTAAAGTCACTTGGATACATTTGTGTTCATGGTCAGTGTGACATGCCACATTTGTCAAGGCATTGCACACCATAGTCACACCGAGCCACCAGTATTCTACCTTGTTTGTACCTGAAATATCATGCCTAGTACATTTGCACTATGATTGGAAACTCTAACCGTGGCTTACTCTTGTTATGATCAATAGAAGTAGAAGTCACTTGGATATATTTGTGGTCATGGTCAGTGGCACATGCCAACTTTGTCAAGGCATTCCGTACAATAGCCACACCGAGGCACCAGTATTCTACCTTGTTTATACCTACAAGATCATGCCCAGTATTTCTGCACTGTAATTGGACACTCTGACCGTGGCTGACTCGTGTTATGATTTTGTAGCCGTTTAGTGTACTTGGTGAACTTTGTGGTCATGGTCAGTGGCACATGCCAACTTTGTCAAGGCATTGCGCACAATAGCCGTGCCAAGCCACCGGTTTTTTACCCTGTTTATACCTGCTAGGTCATGCATATTAGATGTGCACTGTGATTGGGTACTCTGACCGTGGCTGACTCGTGTTATGATTCGTAGAAGTTAAAGTCACTTGGTAAACTTTGTGGTCATGGTCAGAGGCACATGCAAACTTTGTCAAGGCATTGCGCACAATAGCCACACCGAGCCACCAGTATTCTACCTTGTTTGTACCTGCAAGATCATGCCTAGTGCATCTGCACTGTGATTGGACACTCTGACCGTGGCTGACTCGTGTTATGATTTATAGCCATTTAGGGTACTAGGAAAAAATTGTGGTCATGGTCAGTGGCACATGCCAACATTTTCAAGGCATTGCGCACAATAGCCGTGCCAAGCCACCAGTATTCTACCTTGTTTGTACCTGCAAGATCATTCCTAGTACATCTGCACTGTGATTGGACACTTTGAT
>SZWC01000598.1:156397-173684 GCA_023375785.1 Penium margaritaceum | reverse complement strand
GTCAGAGTGTCCAATCACAGTGCAGATGTACTAGGCATGATCTTGCAGGTACAAACAAGGTAGAATACTGGTGGCTTGGCACGGCTATTGTGCGCAATGCCTTGACAAAGTTGGCATGTGCCACTGACCATGACCACAAAGTTTACCAAGTACCTTAAACGGCTATGAATCATAACACGAGTCAGCCAGGGTCAGGGTGTCCAATCACAGTGCAGATATACTGGGCATGACCATGCCGGTATAAATAAGTTAGATTACTGGTGGCGCGGTATGGCTATTGTGCGCAATGCCTTGACAAAGTTGGCATGTGCCACTGACCATGACCACAAAGTTTACCAAGTGACTTCAACCTCTACGAATCGGAACACGAGTCGGCCATGGTCAGAGTACCCAATCACAGTTCAGATGTTATAGGCATGACCTTGCAGGTATAAACAAGGTAAAAAACTGGTGGCTTGGCACGGCTTTTGTCAACAAAAAGATCAATGGGTACAAGGCACTCCGCAACCCGACGACAGAATTCTTTATGAAGTACCTTCTAGTACTGGATTGCCCCCTCAGAGCCCTTATTCTGGAATATCCTCCAGAATATTCCACTGGTTCGGCTCAAGCACTGTACCGCAAGGAATCCAGCCAGCAGCTCCCCAATGGCCGACACCTGCTCCCGCGCGACCGAGCCAACGGTTGCAACCTTGTGCACATCCCGCCCGCTCACCACCAACGAAAGAGCGCCTCGGTCTTCACTACGTGCCAAAGACGTCCGACGGCTCTGATCCGTTGGAAAAGCCAGCCGGCACCAGCACTACCAATGCCTCCATGCCCCGGCCTCTCATCCAAGGACTTAGGCGGAGTCGCTCTGCGACTCCGTCATCGACGGCAGCCGTAGTAGCAGCAAGGCGGCTACGATTATGACTAGCGTACTGCCCGACCTAGAATAGACGCTACTATATATGTTCGTACCTCATGTACTAGGACCTACCCTTTTGTGGTCATTCGGTTATCATTCAGGCTCGGCCTTATGGTCCACCACAACTCTTTGTTGGTGTTCATCATCCTGCTTATCATCTCAGTCTTCAGCGTCCACAAAGATGTATAGAAGTACTTGGGCGACATTGTTGTGCCGGCCCGCGCACCAGCTCTGCGGCAAGCACAGGCAACCGACCTTGGAACTGGCAACCTGACGCTGCGGCACCTTCAACGGCCATTCGGTTCTTGTATCTTCACTGCAGTCTCGTCTCATGTTCATCAGCCCGCGCTTCGACGCTGCGGCACATGGATTCTGCCGGCCCGTGCCTTGGCGCTTCGGCCTCGCGGCCCGCGCCTCGGCACTGCCCTCACTTCTTCAAGCTCAGCTTATCTTCTCATTGTTATGGGGAATGATCCCTACATCAACGCTCCTGCATGTGCACCGCGCCCACTCGTGTTCCTGTCTGATCCTAATTCTCAGTGCTCGTCCCTCGGACCGCGGCCCCGCATTCCTGACTGTCATATCTTCCCATTCGCTTCAGTTGATGATTCCCACGACGCTTGCATTTTCCCAACATGGTATCAGAGCTGAAAGATTCTTCAATATGTCCCTACTCACTACCTCTTTATCACAACATGCCTGACGCCAGAAACGCCGTCCCGAAGCGCACACGCAGTTCTCGTCTTCCTCGCACATTCGTGCAGCGTAGGCACGACAACGACAGTAACAGCACTGCATCTTCGCTCAGCAGCCTTACCTCCCTGGCAACATGGCATTACTCCTCTGTACATTCCCCATCCGCAGCAGTGCAACCGCCAGCAGTTCAAATTAACATCAACTCTTTGGCGGGACAGAATCACCTGTCCCCTCTGCCGACTCTCTCCCTTTATCATCCTCGCAACACCATCACAGCAGCCACAGCAGTAGTAGAATCAGCACAGCAAGAAGCAACATTTGCATCCGCAGCAAACACAATCAGCCACCACTCACTCTCTCCTGCGGCGCGACAGACTGATCTGTCCCCTTGACTGCCCCTTTTCTCCCTTCACAGGCAACAGCTTCTCAGAAGTATGTAACTATCACGTGCCACATCATCTTCAAAAGGAAACAACTCTCCTCTATGGTTTCACCCTGTCCTGCAGCAACGCAGCAAGAGTCACACCAGCAACCACAGCAACAGCAGCAGCAGCAGCAACAGTAGATTCAACGTCATCAATGGGTCCTTCATGAAGCAGCTCCCTTCTCACAATCGAAAACAACATCCTTTCCCCAAACATACCAGCAAAACAGCAGATCCGTCCATGCGGCACAACAGTTATGTTTGTTCCTCTCATTGCTCCTACCCTTCACAACGTACCTGGTACTTCTTCGTTCCTACCACATCTCCCTCGAGCACGGAGCATCGATCACCATCAGCAACAACGCTCACACCATACATCAACGACAGCTCTCTTTGGGACTACGCTCTCACTCCATCTCCTGTCAACCAGTATTACCAACAACAGAAGCAAAAACTCCAGCAACTCAAGAGGAACCTCACCTCTGTAGCATCAACAACCAGTCATCCTTCAAGGTCCTCTGGTCCACTGGTCTCAGTCGACTTTGCATCCGCAATGCAGCCATCCTTGCACCAGAGGTTCCTGGCACATACAGCCGTACAACATCCAGCAACAGGCACAGACTCACCCTGGACAAACGACGGCAGCTTGCCTAAACTTCTCAACTTCATCCACGGTCTCACATCATCAGGCTCCTTCCGTCAAACAAAACCAGCATCCTTCCTACTGTTCAACAGCGGTGCTTGTCGACCTCTCAATTGGCCTCACACCATTTAATGCTTCCCGGTACTCTTGAAACAACATAATCAGCAAACCTCAACCCCTCCTCCACGATGTGACAAACGTACCTGGTTACTCGGCACCATGAAGACCACGACTCCAGACGACAGCAAGCAGCCACCAGTACAACACTCAGTGGCATCAATCCCATAAAATTAGCAAGGTATCATCTGCATCTGCTCCGGCTACCTCTGCCTATCCCATAGTTGCAAACTACAGCAGCAAAACTATGTGCCACCACATCCGCCTCCACAAGCCAAACTCTTGTTCAACGGTAGCAACAAGTGCTCCCTCTCATCTACTCCACCCTCCACATCCCCGCTACAGCCACCCACACATCTCTTCTCAATGGCGCATCATGCAAACCTAATCCCTTCCCACCTCTGTAATCCTGCCTCCTCCTCCTCACTGCCCCAGTCACTTCGCCATCCTGCCAAGTCCATCAAAATCAATACTGCAGCCTTAAAAAAACGGCTCCTTTGCAACTCCATAATTGTCGTGCCTTGCACCATTGAGGGGGCCTGTCAGCAAGAAGATCAATGGGTACAAGGCACTCTGCAACCCGACGAAAGAATTCTGTATGAAGTACTCCATACTACTGGATTGCCCCCTCGGAGCCCATATCCTGGAATACCCTCCGGAATATTCCACTGGTTCGGCTCAAGCACTGTACCGCGAGGAATCTAGCCGGCAGCTCCCCAATGGCCGACACCTACTCCCGCGCAACCGAGCCAACGGTTGCCACCTTCCGCACATCACGCCCAATGACCACCAACAAAAGAGCGCCTCGGTCTTCACTACGCGCCAAAGACGTCCGACGGCTCTGATCCGTTGGAGAAGCCAGCCGACACCGGCACTATCAATGCCTCCACGCCCCGGCCTCTCGTTCAAGGACTCAGGCGGAGTCGATCCGCGACTCCGTCATCGGTGTCAGCCGGAGTAGTAGCAGCGCGGCTACGGTTACGACTAGCGTACCGCCCGCCATAGGCTTAAACCTAGAATAGAAGCTACTATATATGTGCGTACCTCGTGTATTAGGAGCTACCCTTTTGTGGTCATTCAGTTATCAATCAATAATCATGCTTCGTTTCTCAGCCCGGGCTCTCGCCCTGCCCCTACTCAGGCTCGGCCTTATGGCCCGCCACAACTCTTCGTCGGTGTTCATCATCCTGCTTATCGTCTCAGTCTTCAGCGGCCACTCATATGTATTGAAGTACTTAGGCCGCATTGTCATGCCAGCCCGCACACCAGCGCTGCGGCAAGCACAGGCAACCGACCTTGGTACAAGCAACCTCACGCTGCAGCAACTTCAACCGTCCTTCAGTTCTTGTATCTCCACTGTAATCTCCTCTCATGTTGTTCAGCCCGCGTTTCGATGCTGCGGTACACGGATTCAGCCGGCCCGTACCTTGGCGCTTCAGCCTTGCGGCCCGTGCCTTGGCACTGTCCCCACTTCTTAAAGCTCAGCTTATCTTCTCATCGTTATGGTGACTGATCCCTACATCAGCGCTCGAGCATGTGCACCGCGCCCACTCATGTTCTTGTCTGATCCTAATTCGCAGCGCTCCTCCCTCGGACCGCGGCCCCGCATTCCAGACTGTCATCTCTTCGTCTCCGCTTCAGTCGATGATTCCCATGACGCTTGCATTTTCCCAACAGCTATTGTGCGCAATGCCTTGACAAAGCTGGCATGTGCCACTGACCATGACCACAAAGTTTACCAAGTACCTTAAACGGCTATGAATCATAACACGAGTCAGCCACGGTCAGAGTGTCCAATCACAGTGCAGGTATACTAGGCATGACCTTACAGGTATAAACAAGGTAGAATATTGGTGGCTTGGTGTGGCTATTCTGCGCAATGCCTTAACACAGTTGGCATGTACCACTGACCATGACTACAAAGTTTACCAAGTGACTTTATCTTCTACGAATCGTAACACGAGTCAGCCACTGTCAAGGTGCCCAATCACAGAAAACATTTAATATGCATGACCTTCCATGTATAAACAAGGTAAAAAACCGGTGGCTTGGCACGGCTATTGTGCGCAATGCCTTGACAAAGTTGGCATGTGCCACTGACCATGACCACATAGTTTACCAAGCACCTTAAACGGCTATGAATCATAGCACGAGCCAGCCACGGCCAGAGTGTCCAATCACAGTGCAGATACACTAGGCATGACCTTACATGTATAAACAAAGTAGAATACAGGAGGCTCGTTGTGGCTATTATGCGCAATGCCTTGACAAAGTTGGCATGTGCCACTGACCATGACCACAAATATATCCAAGTGACACTTACTTCTATGAATCATAACACGAGTCAGCCACGGTCAGAGTGACCAATCACAGTTCAGATGTACTATGCATGACCTTGCAGGTATCAACAAGGTAGAACACTTGTGGCTTGGTACGGCTATTGTGCGCAATGCCTTGACAAAGTTGGCATGTGCCACTGACCATAACCACAAAGTTTACAAAGTACCTTGAATGGCTATGAATCATAACACGAGTCAGCCACGGTCAGAGTGTCCAATCACAGCGCACATCTAATGTGCATGTTCTTGCAGTTATAAACAAGGTGAAAAACCGGTGGCTTGGTACGGCTATTGTGCTTAATGCCTTGACAAAGTTGGCACGTGCCACTGACCATGACCACAAAGTTTACCAAGTACCTTAAACGGCTATGAATCATAATACGAGTCAGCCACGATCAGAGTGCCCAATCACAGTACATATGTACTAGGCATGATCTTGCAAGTACAAACTGTCAGAAGAATACAGACACGAGAACATCAGCAGCAAAAGCAGGCAGAAGCGTCAAAACACGCAAGCATACGTCAGCGAAGTGACATAGGCAAGGGCGGTCCAAGGAGTTACTGGCAAGAGCTGATAGAAGCTGAGAGGCGAGATAGCTGAGGTAGATGGTTGATGTGAGAAGGAGTGCTGGCAAGATGAGTGATGATTGGTGGAGTGTGAGAGCTGAGCGAAGGAGCGAGAGTGACGGAGCGAGGTGTTGAGAGGAGTTGGCGAAGACAAAGAATGTGAGGAGCGAGCAGAGCAAAGACACGGCGGCAAAGCCGCGGAACCAAAAGGGAACAGGATGAGTAGAACTGTTCTGCTTGACTCAAGGGAATGAACCTCCTTGGTATATATGGACAGAATAGGACAAATGTATGGTCAATGGCTTCTTCCCACTTGACGGACGTGGGTGACAGGTGTCACTTTTTTAGGGGATAACTTGGTCTCAACGGTCCTGAGATCCTACTGTTGGTGACCGAGGTGGTTCGGACTTGAGCTTGAACCGTTATTGAGAAAAGGCGGATCTTTTCCTTGCCGAGTGACCAGACTGAGTTTCTCGATGCCAATTTCTGACACCCCCCTTGAAATTCACAATGGTCATTCAGGCAGTTCAGATAGGCTGATCCATGAGTATTTTTAGTCCTCTTCTGTTGAAGGTGTGGCCACTGATAGTGGGGAAGGAAAACCAGGAAGATACTCAGGTTGGGGAACCCTCAGTAATGCCGGGAGGTCTCTCACCCTGACCGGTTGTGGACGACTGAGCCATCGACGCTCTCCTCTCGTTTTGCTGACTTCTCTCAGTTCCAGAGTTAGAGCGTAGATGTCAGATACCTGAACATCATAGTGTCTGAGAGATGATCGGAAGGGCTCTTCAGTAGTGAGCCAGAGAATGAGAAGTGCCTGATACTCAGCATAGAAGTAGTCTTGCCAGTATCGGGCAACTTCTTGATTGTCGTTGAAGTTGTAGTGGTCAGAGTGGAAGTTGCCTCTTTGCTGAGAGAAGATGGTCCAGAGATTGATATGGCGCATCTCTACATTTCTAGTTCTTTGTAGAGTTGTGTGCCAGATGTGGTAGTTGTGGATTCCAGTAGAGTTGAAGTGAAGAATTGGAATCCGTCTGGCAATGCCGAATGTTTTAGGAGAGATTTGCCGTTGGTCCCACCAAGAGGTTGAACGTTGTCCTGCCATGTGGATTTGGTTGAAGGGATGGAGTCAAGTCTGGCAGAGACTGAAAGGAGAGGAACTCACTGGAGGATGAAGTGAGAGCAGATGTTACGTTTTTGTGTTGGAGAAGGTATGTTGTTCGGGGAGGAGAAGATTTGACAATGTGAAGGCGCTCTCCAGGTTTACGGATAGTGCTGAGGAAGGGGAAGCAATTTGTGATTTAGTGGGAGCGCAAACTGGTTGAGTGTGTTGATGGAGGTTTCAGCGTGAGGGTAGGTCGCCGCAAAACAGGTGATACGACTGGGCAGATCCTTGTGTCGAGCTTGAAGGTGATGCAGATGATGAGGAATTGATTGACGATGAAGTGGGTTTTGGCGTGGGCGCAGGTCGTCGAAAAAACGGGCGATGCGACCTGGCCGATTCTTATGCCGAGTGGAGCGGAAGCGGATGACTGCGGAGGAACGATGGATGATTGAGTGGGCGCAGGGGCGAGACCACGTGCGCGATTTAAAGAGGAGAGTAGGATGCAGCAATGGTAAGGCAGGTGCCAACGCGTTGCGAGAAATCTGCTGCTGGCGTGGGTGCAGGCTGCTACGATGCGGGCAGCTAGCTCGTGCAGATCCTAGTGCCGTTCACAGATGCTGGTGATTGCTGATGAAGCGGAGGCTGATGACGATGGCTGAGTGGGCGCAGGGGCGAACCACGTGCGCTGCACGAAGTTTTGGCGTGGGCGCAGGTTGTCGCGGAAAAGGCGATGCGACCGGGCGGATCCTTGTGCCGAGCTGAGAGCGATGCAAAGCTGATGAAATGATTGATTGATGAGTGGGCGTAGGGGCGAATCACGTGCACTACGGATGTATTCCGCATGGGTGCAGGTCATCGCGGAATGGGCGATGCGACCGGGTGGATCCTTGTGCTGAGCTGAAGACGATTTTCAGAAGTGGAGGAAGAAATTGATTGATGAGTGGGCGCAGGGGCGGAACCTCATGCGCGAAGAGACGATAATGATGAGGATGATGGATGGACAACGGTGCGGATGATGCTGATGATGGAGAGGCGGAGATGAGGCAAGAATGAGTGCCTGATGAAGTAGAGGAAACTGGAGCGAGGAGGAGGAGGAATGACGGAGATGAGCGAAGATGAAGGCCAAAGGCTGATGTTGATGGAGAAGACGGGAGACAGGAAGCAACTCAAGCGGAGAGAGCCGAGATGAGACGCGGTGCGGCAGGTGGGCAGAGCGGTACAGCTACTTCTTCTGTGTTCAGGAGAGTGACGGCTTGTTCCCCAGTTGGTTCGGAAGTGGGAGCAGGAAGACTGGTGATGTCCGATATCCTGTCAGCTAGAAGAAGTTGGCTGCGGTAGAGGGAGTCAGGCAGCGGGCAGGTCCACCGGACCGCTGATGTCAGGAGAGTGACGGCTTGTTCCCCAGTTGGCTCGGAAATCAAAGCAGGAAGACTGTTGGTGTCCGATATCCTGACGGCAACAGTTTTGGTTGCAGCTGTTGACGAGGTGAGGAGGCGATGCAAGAAAGCGGTTCAAGATGATGGATGCGGGCGGGCTGAGGATGACCGTGAGCAGGGGCAGACGAGGCTGATAAGGTAGGATGAAAGAGGAGGAGATGCTTGCAGAGGCATATGTGATGAGGGGCAGCAGATGGTGGGCGGCAGGAAGCTTCTTGGTAGTTGATGGCAGATGGCGGCTCGAACGTTACTTACAGCTGATGTGGGCGACAAGTCACCGGTAGTTGGCCATGGGCGCGGGAATGGGCGTAGGGCTTCCTTGGGATGACAAGGCATTTCTTCCGCGTGGAGAACTTGTCAGGCGCGACTGCTGATGTCAGCTGCGGATGAAGCGGAGAGGCGCGGGGTGACGGCAGCGGCGACAGATGAATGTGAGCAGAAGCGTTGGAGAAGAGATGCCGGCAGAGTGATGACGCAGTTCCAAGGCACCAGGTTATGTTGCCTGATGCTGTGATACCATGTCAGAAGAATGCAAATACGAGAACAGCAGTGGCAAAAGTAGGCAGAAGCATCAGAACACGCAAGCATACGTCAGAGAAGTGACGTAGGCAAGGACGGTCCAAGGCGTTAGTCGCGGGAGCTGATAGAAGCTGAGAGGTGAGATAGCTGGGGTAGACAGTTATAGTGAGAAGGAGTGCTGGCAAGATGAGTGATGATTGGCGGAGTGTGAGAGCTGAGCGAAGGAGCGAGAGTGAAGGAGCAAAGTGTTGAGAGGAGTTGGCAAAGAAAAAGAATGTGAGGAGTGAGCAGAGCAAAGACACAACGGCGAAGCCGCGGAACCAAAGGGGAACAGGATGAGTAGAACTGTTCTGGTTGACTCGAGGGAATGAATCTCCTCGGTATACATGGATTGAACAGGACAAAGGTATGTGCAATGGCTCTTCCCACTAGGCGGACGTGGGTGACAGGTCTCACTTTATTAGGGGATAACTCGGTCTCAACGGTCCTGAGATCCTACCATTGGTGACCGAGATGGTTCGGACTTGAGCTTGAACCGTTATTGAGAAAGGGCGGATCTTTTCCTGGCTGAGTGACTAGAGTGAGTTTCTTTAATGCTAATGTCTGACAGAAACAAGGTAGAATACTGGTTGATTGGTGTGGCTATTGTGCGCAATGCCTTGACAAAGTTGGCATGTGCCACTAACGATGACCACAAGGTTTACCAAGTGACTTTAAACGGCTGTGAATCATAACACAGGTCACCCACAGTCAGAGTGTCCAATCACAGTGCAGATGTATTGGGCATGACCTTACAGGTATAAACAAGGTTCAATACTGCTGGCTCGGTGTGGCTATTGTGCGCAATGCCTTGACAAAGTTGGCATGTGCCAGTGACCATGACCACAAATGTATCCAAGTGATTTTTACTTCTATTCATCATAACACGAGTTAGCCACGGTCAGAGTATCCAATCACAGTGCATATGTACTGGGCATGACCTTGCAGGTACAAACAAGGTAGAATACTGGTGGCTCGGTGTGGCTATTATGCGCAATGTCTTGACAAAGTTGGCACGTGCCAATGATCATGACCACAAAGGTATCCAAGTGACTTATAATTCTATTGATAATAACACGAGTCAGCCATAGTCAGAGTGTCCAATCACAGTGCAGATGTACGAGGCATGATCTTGCAGGTACAAACAAGGTAGAATACCAGTGGCTCGGTGTGGCTACTGTGCGCAATGCCTTGATGAAGTTTGCATGTGCCTCTGACCATGACCACAAATTTTACCAAGTGACTTTAACTTCTACAAATCTCAACACAAAAGTCACGGTCAGAGTACCCAATCACAGTGCACATCTAATATGCATGACCTTGCATGTATAAACAGGGTAAAAAACCGGTGGCTTGGTACAACTATTGTACGCAATGCGCTGACAAAGTTGGCATGTGCCACTGACCATGACCACAAAATTTACCAATTACATTAAACGGCTATAAATCATAACACGAGTCAGCCACAGTCAGAGTGTACAATCACAGTGCAGATATAGTGGGCATGACCTTGCAAGTATAGACAAGGTAGAATACTCGTGGCTCAGTGTGGCTATTGTACGCAATACCTTGACAAAGTTGGCATGTGCCACTGGCCATGACCACAGATATATCCAAGTGACGTTTACGTCTATTGATCATAACACAGGCCAGCCACGGTCAGAGTGTCCAATCACAGTGCAGATGTACTAGGCATGATCTTTCAGGTACAAACAAGGTAGAATACTGGTGGCTCGGTGTGGCTATGGTGTGCAATGCCTTGACAAAGTTGGCATGTGCCACTGACCATGACCACAAGTGTATCCAAGTGACTTTTACTTCTTTTCATCATAACACGAGTCAGCCACGGTCAGAGTGCCCAATCAAAGTATAGCTTTGCTAAGCATGATCTTGCACATACAAACAAGGTACAATACTGGAGGCTCGGTGTGGCTATTTTGCGCAATGCCTTGATAAAGTTGGCATGTGCCACTGACCATGACCACAAAGTTTACCAAATGACTTTAATTCCCACGAATCGTGACACGAGTCAGCCACAGTCTGAGTGTCCAGAAACAGTGCAGATGTACTAGGCATGATCTTACAGGTACAAACAAGGTAGAATACTGGTGGCTCTGTGTGGCTATTGTGCGCAATGCCTTCACAATGTTGGCATGTGCCACTGACCATGACCACACAGTTTACCAAGTACCTTAAACGGCTATGAATCATAACACGAGTCAGCCACGGTCAGAGTGTCCAATCACAGTGCAGACATATTGGACATGACCTTGCATGTATAAACATGGTAGAATACTGGTGGCTCGGTGTAACTATTGTGCGCAATGCCTTGACAAAGTTGGCATGTGCCGCTGACCATGACCACAAAGTTTACCAAGTACCTTAAACGGCTATGAATCATAACACGAGTCACTCACAGTCAGAGTTTCTAATCACAGTGCACATATACTGGGCATGACCTTTACAGGTATAAAGAAGGTAGAATACTAGTGGCTTGGTGTGGCTATTGTGTGCAATGCCTTGACAAAGTCGGCATGTGCCACTAACCATGTCCACAAATGTATCCAAGTGACTTTTACTTCTATTGATCATAACACAAGTCAACCACGGTAGGAGTATCCAATCACAGTGCAGATGTACTAGGCATGATCTTTCAGGTACAAACAATGTAGAATACTGGTGGCTTGGCACGGCTATTGTGCGCAATGCCTTAAAAAAGTTGGCATGTGCCACTGACCATGACCACAAAGTTTACCAAGTACCTTAAACGGCTATGAATCATAACACGAGTCAGCCACGGTCAGATTGTCCAATCACAGTGCAGATGTACTAGGCATGATCTTGCAGGTACAACCAAGGTAGAATACTGGGGGCTTGGTGTGGCGATTGTGCGCAATGCCTTGACAAAGTTTGCATGTGCCTTTGACCATGACCACAAAGTTTACCAAGTGACTTTAACTTCTACAAATCATAACACGAGTCAGCCACGGTCAGAGTACCCAATCACAGTGCACATCTAATATGCATTACCTTGCAGGTACAAACAAGGTAAGAAAACTGGTGGCTTCACACGGCAATTGTGCGCAATACCTTGACAAAGTTGGCATGTGCCACTGACCATGACCACAAAGTTCACCAAGTACATTAAACGGCTATGAATCAGAACACGAGTCAGCCACGGTCAGAGTGTCCAATCACAATGCAGATATACTAGGCATGACCTTGTAGATATAAACAAGGTAGAGTACTGGTGGCTCGGTGTGGCTATTGTGCGCAATGCCTTGAAAAAGTTGGCATTTGCCAAAGACCATGACCACAAATGTATCCAAGTGACTTTAACTTATATTGATCATAACACGAGTCAGCCACGGTCAGAGTATCCAATCATAGTGCGGATGTACTAGGCATGATCGTGCAGGTACAAACAAGATAGAATACTGGTGGCTTGGCACGGGTATTGTGCGCAATGCCTTTAAAAAGTTGGTATGTGCCACTGACCATGACCACAAAGTTTACCAAGTACCTTAAACAGCTATAAATCATAGCACGAGTCAGCCACGGTCAGAGTGTCCAATCATAGTGCAGATGTACTAGGCATGATCTTATAGGTACAAACACGGTAGAATACTGGTGGCTCGGTGTGGCTATTGTGCGCAATGCCTTGACAAAGTTGGCATGTGCCACTGACCATGACCACAAAGTTTACCAAGTGACTTTAACTTCTACGAATAGTAACACGAGTAAGCCACAGTCAGGGTACCCAAGCACAGTTCAGATGTACTAGGCATGACCTTACAGGTATGAACAAGGCAAAAAACCGGTGGCTTGGCACGGCTATTGTGCGCAATGCCTTGAAAAAGTTGGCAAGTGCCACTGACCATGACCACAAAGTTTACCAAGTACCTTAAACGGCTATGAATCATAACACGAGTCAGACACGGTCAGAGTATTCTACCTTATTTATCCTTGCAAGGTCATGCCTAGTACATCTGCACTGTGATAAGACACTCTGACCGTGGCTGACTCGTGTTATGATCAATAGAAGTAAAAGTCACTTGGATACATTTGTGGTCATGGTCAGTGGCACATGCCAACTTTGTCAAGGCATTGCACACAATAGCCACACCGAGCCACCAGTATTCTACCTTGTTTATACCTATATGGTCATGCCCGGTATATCTGCACTGTGATTAGAACCTATGACCTTGGCTGACTCGTGTTATGATGCATAGTCGTTTAAGGTACTTGGTAAACTTTGTGGTCATGGTCAGTGGCACATGCCAACGTTGTCAAGGCATTGCCCACAGTAGTTAGACAAAGCCACCGGTATTCTACCTTGTTTATACGTGCAAGGTCATTCTCAGTATATCTGCACTGTGATTGGACACTCTGACCGTGGCTGACTCGTGTTATGATCCATTGCCGTTTAAGGTGTTGGGTAACCTTTGTGGTCATGGTTAGTGGCACATGCCAACTTTGTCAAGGCATTGCGCACAATAGCCACACTGAGCCACCATTAGTCTACCTTGTTTATACCTGCAAGGACATGCCCAGTATACCTACATTGTGATTGGACACTCTGACAGTGGCTGACTTGTGTTATGATTCGCAGCCGTTTAATGTACTTGGTAAACTTTGTGGTCATGGTCAGTGGCACATGCCAACTTTGTCAAGGCATTGCGCACAATAGCCGTGCCAAGCCACCGGGTTTTTACCCAGGTTATACCTGCAAGGTCAGGATATATGATGTGCACTGTGATTGGGTACTCTGACCGTGGCTGACTTGTGTCATGATTCCTAGAAGTTAAAGGCACTTGGTAATCTTTGTGGTCATGGTCAGAGGCACATGNGACTAGTACATATGCACTGTGATTGGACACTCTGACCATGGCTGACTCCTGTTATGATCAATAGAAGTAAACGTCAGTTGGATACAATTGTGGTCATGATCAGTGGCACATGCTTCTTTTGTCAAAGCATTGCGCACAACAGCCACACCGAGCCACCAGTATTCTACCTTGTTTGTACTTGCAAGGTCATGCCCAGTATATCTGTGCTGTGATTTGACACTTTGACCGTGGCTGACTCGTGTTATGATCAATAGAAGTAAAAGTCAATCGGATACATTTGTGGTCATGGTCAGTGGCACATGCAAACTTTGTCAAGGCATTGCTCACAATAGCCACACCGAGCCACCAGAATTCTATCTTGTTTATACCTGCTAGGTTGTGCCCAGTATATCTGCACTGTGATTGGACACTCTGACTGTTGCGGACTCGTGTTATAACTCAAAACTGTTTAAAGTCCCTTGGTAAACTTTGTGGTCATGGTTAGTGGCACATGCCAAATTTGTCAAGACATTGCGCACAATAGCCACACCGATCTACCAGTATTCTACCTTGTTTGAACCTGCAAGATCATGCCTAGTACATCTGCACTGTGATTGGACACTCTGACCGTGGCTGACTTGTGTTATGATTCATAGCCGTTTAAGGTACTTGGTAAACATTGTGGTCTCGGTCAGTGGCACATGCCAATTTTTTCAAGGCATTGCGCACAATAGCCATGCCAAGCCACTGGTTTTTTACCTTGTTTACACCTGCAATAACATGCATTTTAGGTGTGCGTTGTAATTGGACACTCTTACCGTGGCTGACTCGTGTTATGATTCATTGCCGTTTAAGGTACTTGGTAAGATTTGTGGTTATGGTCAGTGGTACATGCCAATTTTGTCAAGACATTGCGTACAATAGCCATGCCAAGCGACCAGTATTCTACCTTGTGTATACCTGCAAGGTCATGCCTAGTACATCTGAACTATGATTGGACACTCTGACTGTGGCTGACTCATGTTATGATTCATAGAAGTAAAAGTCACTTGGATACATTTGTGGTCATGGTCAGTGGCACATGCCAACTTTGTCAATGCATTGCACAAAATAGTCACATCGAGCCACAAGTATTCTAACTTGTTTATACCTGCAGGGTCATGGCCAGTATATCTGCACTATGATTGGATACTCTGACCGCGGCTGACTTGTGTTATGATTCATAGCCGTTTAAGGTACTTGGTAAACTTTGTGGTCATGGTCAGTGGCACATGCCAACTTTGTCAAGGCATTGCGCACAATAGCCGTGCCAAGTCACTGGTGTTTTTCCTTGTTTATACCTGCAAGGTCATGCCTAGTACACCTGAACTTTGATCGGACACTCTGACCGTGGCTGACTCGTGTTATGATTCATAGAAGTAAAAGTCACTTGGATACATTTGTGGTCATGTTCAATGGCACATGCCAACTTTGTCAAGGCATTGCGCACAATAGCCACACCGAGCCACCCGTATTCTACCTTGTTTAGACCTGTAAGATCATGCCTAGTACATATGTACCGTGATTGGACACTCTGACCGAGGCTGATTCGTGTTCTGATCAATAGAAGTAAAAGTCACTTGGATACATTTGTGGTCATGGTCAGTGGCACATGTTAACTTTGTCAAGGCATTGCGTACAATAGCCACACCAAGCCACCAGTAATCTACCTTGTTTGCACCTGCAAGATGATGCCTAGTACATGTGCAATGTGATTGGACAATCTGACCATGGCGGACTCGTGGTATGATCAATAGAAGTAAAAGTCACTTGGATACATTTGTGGTCACGGTCAGTGGCACATGCCAATTTTGTCAAGGAATTGCGCACAATAGACACAGAGAGCCACCAGTATTCTATCTTGTTTATACCTGCAAAATCATGCCTAGAACATCTGCACTGTGATTAGACACTCTGACCGTGGCTGACGCGTGTTATGATTAAAAGAAGTAAAAGTCGATTGGATACATTCGTGGTCATTGTCAGTGGCACATGCCAACTTTGTCAAGGCATTGCGTACAATAGCCACACCGAGCCACCGGTATTATACCTTGTTTGTACCTGCAAGATCATGTCTAGTATATCTGCACTGTGATTGGATACTCTGACTGTGGCTGAATCGTGTTACAATTCGTAGAAGGTAAAGTCACTTGGTAAACTTTGTGGTCATGGTCAGTGACACATGTCAACTTTGTCAATGCATTGCACACAATAGCCACACCGAGCCACCAGTATTCTACATTTGTTGCACCTACAAGATCATGCCTAACACATCTACACTGTGATTGGGCACTCTGACCGTGGCTGACTCGTGTTACGATCGTAGAAGTTAATATCAGTTGGTAAACTTTGTGGTTATAGTCAGTGGCACATGCCAACTTTATCAAGGCATTGCGCACAATAGCCACAGTGAGCCACCAGTATTGTACCTTGTTTGTACCTCCACGATCATGCCTAGTACATCTGCACTGTGATTGGACACTCTGACTGTGGCCGACTCTTGTTATGATCAATAGAAGTAAAAGTCACTTGGATACATTTGTGGTCATGGTCAGTGGCACATGCCAACTTTGTCAAGGCATTGCACAAAATAGCCATCCCAAGCCACCAGTATTCTACCTTGGTCGCAGCAGCAAGATCATGCCTAGTACATCTGTACTGTGATTGGACACTCTGACCATGGCTGACTCGTGTTATGATCAATAGAAGTAAAAGTCACTTGGATACATTTGTGGTCATGGTCAGTGGCACATGCCAACTTTATCAAGGCATTGCATACAATAGCCATACCGGGCCACCAGTATTCTACCTTGTTTATACCTGCAAGGACATGCCTAGTATATCTGCACTGTGATTGGGCACTCTGATCATGGCTGACTCATGTTATGATTCATAGCTGTTTAAGGTACTTGATAAACTTTGTGGTCATAGTCAGTGGCACATGCCAACTTTGTCCATGCATTGCGCACAATAGTCGTGCCAAGGCAACGGTTTTTAACCTTGTTTATTCCTGCAAGGTCATGCCTAGTACATATGAACTGTAATTGGACACTTTGACCGTAGCTGACTCGTGTTACGATTGTAGACGTTAAAGTCACTTGGTAAACTTTGTGGTCATGGTCAGTGGCACATGCCAACTTTGTCAAGGCATTGCGCACAATAGCCACACGGAGCCAACAGTATTATACCTTGTTGATACCTGGAAGGTCATTCCCAGTATATCTGCACTGTGATTTGACACTCTGACCGTGGCTGACTCGTGTTATGATCCATAGCCGTTTAAGGTACTTGGAAAACTTTGTCGTCATGGTCAGTGGCACATGCCAACTTTGTCAGGGCATTGTGCACAATAACCGTGCCAAGTCACTGGTTTTTTTCCTTGTTTATACCTGCACGGTCATGCATATTATATGTACACTGTGATTGGACAATGTGACCATGGCCGACTCGTGTTATGATTCATAGCCGTTTAAGATACTTGGTAAACGTTATGGTCATGGTCAGTGGCACATGCCAACTTTGTCAAGGCATTGCGCATTATAGCCACAACTAGCCACCAGTATTCTACCTTGTTTGTACCTCTAAGATCATGCTCAGTACATCTGCACTGTGATTGGACACTCTGAC
>SZWC01000598.1:116217-148941 GCA_023375785.1 Penium margaritaceum | reverse complement strand
GCGCACAGTAGCCACACCGAGCTGCCAATATTCTACCTTGTTGATACCTGCAAAGTCATGCCCAGTATATGTGCACTGTGATTGGACACTCTGACCGTGGCTGACTCGTGGTATGATTCATAGCCGTTTAATGTACTTGGTAAACTTTGTCAAGGCATTGCCCACGATAGCCGTGCCAAGCCACCAGTTTTTTACCCTGTTTATACCTGCAAGGTCATGCATATTAGATGTGCACCGTGATTGGGTACCCTGACCGTGGCTGACTCGTGTTATGATTCGTAGAAGTTAAAGTCATGCCCAGTACAATGTACTGTGATTGGACACTCTGACCGTGGCTGACTCGTGTTATGAACAATAGAAGTAAAAGTCACTTGGATACATTTGTGCTCATGGTCAGTGGCACATGCCATTTTTGTCAAGGCATTGCGCACAATAGCCACAACGTGCCACCAGTATTCTACCTTGTTTGCACCTACAAGATCATGCCTATTACATTTGCACAGTGATTGGACACTCTTACCGTGGCTGACTCGTGTTATGATGAATAGAAGTAAAGGTCACTTGGATACATTTGTGGTCATGGTCAGTGGCACATGCCTACTTTGTCAAGGCATTGTGCACAATAGCCATGCCGGGCCACCAGTATTCTACCTTGTTTATACCTGTAAGGTTGTGCCCAGTATATCTGCACCGTGATTGGACACTCTGGCTGTGGCTGACTCGTGTTATGATTCATAGCCGTTCTAAAGTCACTTGGTAAACTTTGTGGTCATGGTCAGTGGCACATGCCAACTTTGTCAAGGCATTGTGCACAATAGCCACACCGATCTACCAGTATTCTACCTTGTTTGTACCTGCAAAATAATGCCTAGTACATCTGCACTATGATTGGACACTCTCACCATGGCCGACTCATGTTTTGATTCATAGCCGTTTAAGGTACTTGGCAAACTTTGTGGTCATGGTCAGTGGCACATGCCAACTTTGTCAAGGCATTGTGCACAATAGCCACACCGATCTACCAGTATTCTACCTTGTTTGTACATGCAAAATAATGCCTAGTACATCTGCACTATGACTGGACACTCTCACCATGGCCGACTCATGTTTTGATTCATAGCCGTTTAAGGTACTTGGCAAACATTGTGGTCATGGTCAGTGGCACATGCCAACTTTGTCAAGGCATCGCGCACAATAGCTGTGCCAAGCCACCGGGTTTTTACCTTGTTTATACCTTCAAGATCATGCATGTTAGATGTGCGCTGTGATTGGACACTCTGACTGTGGCCGAATCGTGTTATGATTCATAGCCGTTTAAGGTACTTGGTAAACTTTGTGGTCATGGTCAGTGGCACATGCCAACTTTGTCAAGGTATTGTGCACAATAGCCATGCCAATACACCAGTATTATATCTTGTTTATACCTGCAAGGTCATGCCTAGTACATCGGAACTGTGACTGGACACTCTGACCGTGGCTGACTCGTGTTATGATTCATGGAAGTAAAAGTCACTTGGATACATTTGTGGCCATGGTCAATGGCACATGCCAACTTTGTCAAGGTATTGCGCACAATAGCCACAACGAGCCACCAGTTTTCTACCTTGTTTATACCTGTGAGGTCATGCTCAGTACAGCTACACTATGATTGGACACTCTGACCGTGGCTGACTCGTGTTATGATTCATAGCTGTTTAAGGTACTTGGTAAACTTTGTGGTCATGGTCAGTGGCACATGCCAACTTTGTTAAGGTATTGCACACAATAGCCGTGCCAAACCACCGGTTTTTTACCTTGTTTATAGCTGCAAGGTCATGCAGATGTGCGCTGTGATTGGGCACTCTGACAGTGGCTGACTCGTGTTACGATTCGTAGAAGTTAAAGTCACTTGGTTAACTTTGTGGTCATGGTCAGTGGCACATGTCAACTCCGTCAAGGCATTGTGCACAATAGCCACACCGAGCCGCCAGTGTTCTTCCTTGTTTATACCTGCAAGATCATGCCTAGTACACCTGCACTGTGATTGGACACTCTGACCGTGGCTGACTCGTGTTATGATGAATAGAAGTAAAAGTCACCTGGATACATTTGTGGTCATGGTCAGTGGCACATGCCAACTTTGTTAAGGCATTGCGCACAGTAGCCACACCCAGCTGCCAGTATTCTACCGTGTTTGTACCTGCAAGGTCATGCCCAGTACATCTGCACTGTGATTGGACACTCTGACCGTGGCTGACTTGTGTTATGATCCATAGCCGTTTAAGGTACTTGGTAAAGTTTGTGGTCATGGTCAGTGGCACATGCGAACTTTGTCGGGGAATTGCACACAATAGCCGTGCAAGGCCACTGGTTTTTACCTTGTTTCTACCTGCAAGGTCATGCCTAGTACATCTTAACTGTGATTGGGCACTCTGACCGTGGTTGACTCCTGTTACGATTCGTAGATGTTAAAATCACTAGGTAAACTTTGTGGTCATGGTCAGTGGCACATGCCAAATTTGTCTAGGCATTGCGCACAATATCCACACTGATCTACCAGTATTGGCTTGGTGTGGCTATTGTGTGCAATGCCTTGACAATTTTTGCATGTGCCACTGACCATGACCACAAATGTATCCAAGTGACTTTTACTTCTATTGATCATAACATGAGTCAGCCACGGTCAGAGTGTCCAATCACAGTGCACATGTACAAGGCATGACCTTGCAGGTGTAAAGAAGGTACAATACTGGTGGCTCGGTGTGGTTATTGTGCGCAATGCCTTGACAAAGTTGGCATGTGCCACTGACCATGACCACAAAGTATACCAAGTTGTCTAGAAAATGTAATGATACTCAGGCGAAGCGGAGGGACAGAGGGGTCAGCTGCGGAAGCATCAGCGAAACTACAGACGGCTGATAGCGTGATGACATCATCATGAAGGGCAAGACACGGTTGCCTGGGGCAACCAAGTTCTCACAAGCTGAAGTGAGGAAGCAGAACGAGCGTGGGGGCGGTGCCAAAGGCACAAGCCTATCCGAAAGTGTGACTTGCGTGAGCGCAGTGCCGACAGGCACGGGCGCAGAAGTACAAAGGCGCCTCGACGAGGCAATGTGGGTGAGACTGAGCAAAGCAAAGGAGCAATAAAGGGCAAAGCTGGTGAGAGCGAATGAAGGTAACGAGGGATGCAAGTACCACAGCTGTGAAGGCGGGCGAAGAGATCACACAGTGAGGCCACAGCCGTGATGGTGGACGCAGCGAAAGATGAGGCAAGCTCGATTAATATGAGTAGATAGCTGATAACAGAGGCAGAAAATACAAGGAGCACTGAACTACTTAAGTACTAGTCCTAGTCTCTACTATGGGGGACGATAGCCCAAGTGGTGCCGCAGCCGCTTGGCTGCTTCTGCCATGGAGGCAATGTGCGGAGCCGCTTCGCGGCTCGGCATGAACAAGAGAGGTGCGGGACATCGTGGAGGCACGTAGTCCTGGAGTGGTGCGCCGGTGTTGTTCAGCTACGCCCGTTTTTGGTATGTGGGCGAGAGAGCGCTTCTCCGCCACGTGAGCGCGGAGCGAGGTCCGGAGCGCTGGTTCTGAATGACCGTTATCATGCAACCGGCCGTTCGTGAAGTGTTGGTCAGGGAAACTCCGAACCAGTTCCTGTGTGGAGCCATCGTCGCGGGAATGAGCTGGTCACCGACAGAGGTTTTTGGTGTCCAATATTCGTATGCCCTTGCTTTGCCGCGGAGGGGCACTTGTGGAGTATGAGTCTCAGTTGGGGCCAGCTTGTGATATTGTGAGTGTATTCTGACACCCGCCCTCAATGTCACAAGTCTGATTATGTGTCTGAGAGGTGAGAGTCCAGGTGGTTGAAGTTGATGTGGTGGTGTGCTGGAGTTGCTGGTGGGAGACTGGCGAGAGGTTGCCCANTCTGCTGCTGTAGAGTCCCATTCTTCTGAGAAGTAGTGATTGTTCCCTTTGTTCGAGGAGGAGGATGTCCGGATGGACGCTTGGGGAACTGAGCCTGTTGTGCCAGACCTTAACAAGGAGTAGGCTTGTGCAAGTAGTTGGCGGCGTCGGCGACGTGATTTTCTTTTTGACATGCGAGCATAGGATTGGTTGCTGGTGGCAGAGGGGGAGGCGGCATATGGCATGCAGTTGCCTGAGGATGTGGATGGTGGTGAATGCTTGCTGCACCCGGCTACGCAGAAGATGTTGCCAGAATGAGGGGCTTGTGTGCTTTGGCGGTTAGAAAAAGAGGAGGTCATACAGTGGGGAGCTGTGGCCAGAGGGCTGTTTGTGCGTGGACACTGTTCAGGTTCTAAGGGTGATGAGAAGGTGCGGAGGCGGCCGGGTGAGGGAGATGATGCAGAGATGATCATTTCAGGAGGAGAGTCATGGTCTTTGGTCAATTCATGTTGGGGAATGCTGATGTGGGTGATGATAGTAGCTGAAGTTGCTACTTCTGAAGATGGTTGAGGATCAGGATGCTATGAACGCTGCTTCTGTTGCTTGTCCTGATGCCAGGCTGCTACTGCAAGGCAACCGAGTACGTAGAGGATCATGATGCCCCGTTGAAGGAGGAGACATACGTAGCGTTGCTGAGATGTGGAGACATTCTTGAAGAGGCTGAGGAGACTCAGCTGCTGTTGTTCATGTGTGGTGCCGTCACTGGGGGTTGTGCCCATACACGGCCCAGTGGTGGTGATGACACGATGTAGAAGGATGAAGAGGACATGAGGAGGCTTTTCTTGTGAGACCGGATGGCTGCTGCTGTTGGAGATGCTTGCTGGCGGATTGCCAGGTGCGCGCTTCGGCGGAGTGCTTCAGGCGTCAGGCGGCGACTGATGTACGTGATGGCTGCTGCGAGGTTCTCAACGTTGTGCCCAAACACAATGTTGTTGTCCTTGCAGTTGCAAGAGAAAATGAGAAGTGGAGATTTGGCTGACTGGAAGGGGCGGTGCGGCGCGGCGCGGCGGTTCCGGCATCAGTGATGGAGAGGAAGCAAGGAGGAGAGCCAGGAGCTTTTAGTGTGCTCTGATACAATGTCAGGAAAATATAATGATACTTAGGCGAAGTGGAGGGACAGATGGGTCAGCTGCGGAAGCATCGGAGAGACTACAGACGGCTGATAGTGTGATGACATCATCATGAAGGGCAAGACACGGTTGCCTGGGGCAACCAAGTACTGACAAGCTGAAGCGAGGAAGCTGAACAAGCATGGGGGCGGTGCCAAAGACACGAGCCTATCCGGAAGTGTGACTTGCGCAAGCGCAGTGCCGACAGGCACGGGCGCAGAAGTACAAAGGTGCCTCGACGAGGCAATGTGGGTGAGACTGAGCAAAGCAAAGGAGGGACAAAGGGCAAAGCTGGTGAAAGTGAATGAAGGTAACCAGGAATGCAAGTACCACAGCTGTGAAGGTGGACGAAGAAATGACACATTGAGGCCACAGCCGTGATGGCGGGCGTAGCGGAAGATGAGGCAAGCTCGATTGATATGAGTAGATAGCCAATAACAGAGGCAGAAAATACAAGGAGCATTGAACTACTTAAGAACCAGTCCTAGTCTCTACTATGGGGGGCGAAAGCCCAAGTGGTGCCGCAGCCGCTTGGCTGCTCCTGCCATGGAGGCAGGGTGCGGAGCCGCTTCGCGACTCGGCACGAACAAGAGAGGTGCCTGACGTCGTGGAGGCATGTAGTCCTGGAGTGGTGCGCCGGTGTTGTTCAGCTACGTCCGTTTTCGGTACGTGGGCAAGAGAGCGCTTCTCCGCCATGCGAGCGCGGAGCGAGGTCCGGAACGCTGGTTCTGGATGACCGTTATCATGCAACCGTCTGTTCCTGAAGTGTCGGTCAGGGAAACTCCGAACCAGTTCCTGTGTGGAGCCATCGTCGCGGGGATGAGCTGGTCACCAACAGAGGTTTTCGGTGTCCAATATTCGAATGCCCTTGCTTTGCCGCGGAGGGGCACTTGTGGAGTATGAGTNACAAGCTGAAGTGAGGAAGCAGAACGAGCGTGGGGGCGGTGCCAAAGGCACGAGCCTATCCGAAAGTGTGACTTGCGTGAGCGCAGTGCCGACAGGCACGGGCGCAGAAGTACAAAGGCGCCTCGACGAGGCAATGTGGGTGAGACTGAGCAAAGCAAAGGAGCAATAAAGGGCAAAGCTGGTGAGAGCGAATGAAGGTAACGAGGGATGCAAGTACCACAGCTGTGAAGGCGGGCGAAGAGATCACACAGTGAGGCCACAGCCGTGATGGTGGACGCAGCGAAAGATGAGGCAAGCTCGATTAATATGAGTAGATAGCTGATAACAGAGGCAGAAAATACAAGGAGCACTGAACTACTTAAGTACTAGTCCTAGTCTCTACTATGGGGGACGATAGCCCAAGTGGTGCGGCAGCCGCTTGGCTGCTTCTGCCATGGAGGCAATGTGCGGAGCCGCTTCGCGGCTCGGCATGAACAAGAGAGGTGCGGGACATCGTGGAGGCACGTAGTCCTCGAGTGGTGCGCCGGTGTTGTTCAGCTACGCATGTTTTTGGTATGTGGGCGAGATAGCGCTTCTCCGCCACGTGAGCGCGGAGCGAGGTCCGGAGCGCTGGTTCTGAATGACCGTTATCATGCAACCGGCCGTTCGTGAAGTGTTGGTCAGGGAAACTCCGAACCAGTTCCTGTGTGGAGCCATCGTCGCGGGAATGAGCTGGTCACCGACAGAGGTTTTTGGTGTCCAATATTCGTATGCCCTTGCTTTGCCACGGAGGGGCACTTGTGGAGTATGAGTCTCAGTTGGGGCCAGCTTGTGATATCGTGAGTGTATTCTGACACCCGCCCTCAATGTCACAAGTCTGATTATGTGTCTGAGAGGTGAGAGTCCAGGTGGTTGAAGTTGATGTGGTGGTGTACTGGAGTTTCTGGTGGGAGACTGGCGAGAGGTTACCCAGATGTGTGCACTGAAGTAGTTCCTCGCTGATCTGTAGGAATCAGGGATGCTGAGAGAGACACCATGTGCTGAGCTGCTGACAGAGTGACCCTCTTCCATCCAGAGGTAGTTTGGGAGGAGAAGGCTTTCAGTATTCGGGGGGTGCTGCTGCAGTCCTCGCGTGTGCACCCAGAGGAACATGAGGCCCAAGAGGATGGAGTTCCAGAGGGCAAGATCGAGTTCAGTACCGTCCGTTGTGGAGTGATAGGTGTTTAGGAGGTTGGTCCTAGTAGAAGATGCTGGAGGTGCTGATGAGTGATCCTGTTGGCTGAGATGCTGCTGTTGTCCTGCTTGTTATTGATGAGGGAGGAGGTAGATGGTTGTTGCTGCTGCTGGTGAAGACACTGCGGATATGCAAGGTTCCTGGTTTCTTGATAGAGAGTGTGATGATACAGAAGGTGAAGGATCTATAGAGAGTGAAAGGGTCATTGTCGTGGCGGCACCAGGGTTGTCTTGGTGCTGTGGCGTTGTGTTCCAGCTGGTTGTCCCGTAGTTGAGCATCATGAAGTTGTTGAGCTCCTCGTTGGTGAAAAGTGGAGTGTTCGAGTAGAGTAGTATTCCCATGGATGCAATGGTGTCTGGATAAGAAGAGGCGGCATCTGCTGCTGTAGAGTCCCATTCTGCTGAGAAGTAGTGATTGTTGCCTTTGTTCGAGGAGGAGGATGTCCAGATGGACGCTTGGGGAACTGAGCCTGTTGTGCCAGACCTTAACAAGGAGTAGGCTTGTGCAAGTAGTTGGCGGCGTCGGCGACGTGATTTTCTTTTTGACATGCGAGCATAGGATTGGTTGCTGGTGGCAGAGGGGGAGGCGGCATATGGCATGCAGNTGCTTTGCCGCGGAGGGGCACTTGTGGAGTATGAGTCTCAGTTGGGGCAGACTTGTGATATTGTGAGTGTATTCTGACACAAGTACCTTAAACGGCTATGAATCATAACACGAGTCAGCCACGGTCAGAGTGTCCAAACACAGTGCAGATATACTGGGCATGACCTTGCAGGTATAAACAAGGTAGAACACTGGTGGCTCGGTGTGGCTATTGTGCGCAACGCCTTGACAATGTTGGCATGTGCCACTGACAATGACCACAAATGTATCCAAGTGACTTTTACTTATATTGATCATAACACTAGTTAGCCACGGTCATAGTGTCCAATCACAGTGTAGATGACCATGACCACAAATGTATCCAAGTGACTTTTACTTATATTGATCATAACACTAGTTAGCCACGGTCATAGTGTCCAATCACAGTGTAGATGACCATGACCACAAAGGTTACCAAGTGACTTTAACTTCCACGAATCATAACACGAGTCAGCCACAGTCAGAGTGTCCAATCACAGTGCAGATATACTGGGCATGATCTTACAGGTACAAACAAGGCAGAATACTGGTGGCTCGGTGTGGCTATTGTGCACAATGCCTTGACAATGTTGGCATGTGCCACTGATCATGACCACAAATGTATCCAAGTGACTTTTACTTNTCTGCTGCTGTAGAGTCCCATTCTTCTGAGAAGTAGTGATTGTTCCCTTTGTTCGAGGAGGAGGATGTCCGGATGGACGCTTGGGGAACTGAGCCTGTTGTGCCAGACCTTAACAAGGAGTAGGCTTGTGCAAGTAGTTGGCGGCGTCGGCGACGTGATTTTCTTTTTGACATGCGAGCATAGGATTGGTTGCTGGTGGCAGAGGGGGAGGCGGCATATGGCATGCAGTTGCCTGAGGATGTGGATGGTGGTGAATGCTTGCTGCACCCGGCTACGCAGAAGATGTTGCCAGAATGAGGGGCTTGTGTGCTTTGGCGGTTAGAAAAAGAGGAGGTCATACAGTGGGGAGCTGTGGCCAGAGGGCTGTTTGTGCGTGGACACTGTTCAGGTTCTAAGGGTGATGAGAAGGTGCGGAGGCGGCCGGGTGAGGGAGATGATGCCGAGATGATCGTNCACGGTCATAGTGTCCAATCACAGTGTAGATGACCATGACCACAAAGGTTACCAAGTGACTTTAACTTCCACGAATCATAACACGAGTCAGCCACAGTCAGAGTGTCCAATCACAGTGCAGATATACTGGGCATGATCTTACAGGTACAAACAAGGCAGAATACTGGTGGCTCGGTGTGGCTATTGTGCACAATGCCTTGACAATGTTGGCATGTGCCACTGATCATGACCACAAATGCATCCAAGTGACTTTTACTTCTGTTGATCATAACACGAGTCAGTCATGGTCAGAGTGTCCAATCACAGTGCAGATGTACTAGGCATGATCTTGCAGGTTCAAACAAGGTAGAATACTAGTGGCTCGGTGTGACTATCATGCACAATGCCTTGATAAAGTTGGCATGTGCCACTGTCCATGACCACAAAGTTTACCAAGTGACTTTCACTTCTACAAATCATAACACGAGTCAGCCAAGGTCATAGTGTCCAATCACAGTGCACATGTAATATGCATGACCTTGCAGGTATAAACAAGGAATTAAACCGGTGGCTTGGCACGGCTATTGTGCGCAATGCATTGACAAAGTTGGCATGTGCCACTGACCATGACCGCAAGGTTTACCAAGCACCTTAATCGGCTATGAATCATAACACGAGTCAGCCAAGGTCATAGTGTCCAATCACAGTGTAGATGACCATGACCACAAAGGTTACCAAGTGACTTTAACTTCCACGAATCATAACACGAGTCAGCCAAGGTCATAGTGTCCAATCACAGTGTAGATGACCATGACCACAAAGGTTACCAAGTGACTTTAACTTCCACGAATCATAACACGAGTCAGCCAAGGTCATAGTGTCCAATCACAGTGTAGATGACCATGACCACAAAGGTTACCAAGTGACTTTAACTTCCACGAATCATAACACGAGTCAGCCAAGGTCATAGTGTCCAATCACAGTGTAGATGACCATGACCACAAAGGTTACCAAGTGACTTTAACTTCCACGAATCATAACACGAGTCAGCCACAGTCAGAGTGTCCAATCACAGTGGACATGTACTAGGCATGACCTTGCAGGTGTAGATAAGGTAGAATACTGGTGGCTTGACACGGCTATTGTGCGTAATGCCTTGACAAAGTTGGCATGTGCCACTGACTATTATCATAAAGTTTACCAAATACCTTAAACGGCTATGAATCATAACACAAGTCAGCCACGGTCAGAGTGTCCAATCACAGTGCACATGTACTAGGCATGATCTTGCATGTGCATACAAGGTAGAATACTGGTGGCTCGGTGTGGCTATTGTGCGCAATGCCTTGACAGAGTTGGCATGTACCACTGACCATGACCACAAAGTTTACGAAGTACCTTAAACGGCTATGAATCATAAAATGAGTCAGCCACGGTCAGAGTGTCCAATCACAGTACAGATGTACTAGGCATGATCTTGCAGGTGCACAAAAGGTAGAATACTTGTAGCCCGGTGTGACTATTGTGCGCAATGCCTTCACAAAGCTGGCATGTGCCACTGACCATGACCACAAATGTATCCAAGTGACTTTTACTTCTATTGATCATAACACGAGTCAGCCACGGTCAGAGTGTCCAATCATAGTGCAGATATACTAGGCATGTTCTTGCAGGTGCAACCAAGGTAAAATACTGGTGGCTTGGTGTGGATATTGTTCTCAATGCCTTGACAAAGTTGGCATGTGCCACTGACCATGACCACAAATGTATCCAAGCGACTTTGACTTCTATGAATCGTAACACGAGTCAGCCACGATCAGAGTGCCCAATCACAGTGTACATCTAATATGCATGACATTTCAGGTAGAAACAGGGTGAAAAACTGGTGTCTTGGTACGACTATTGTGCGCAATGCCTTGACAAAGTTGGCAGCTGCCACTGACCATGACCACAAAGTTTACCAAGTACCTTAAACAACTATGAATCATAACACGAGTCAGCCACGGTCAGAGTGTCTGATCACAGTGCAGATATACTAGGCATGACCTTAGAAGTATAGAAAAGGTAGAATACTGGTGGCTCAGTGTGGCAATTGTGTGCAATGCCTTGACAAAGTTGGCATGTGTCACTGACCATGAACAAAAGAATTTCCAAGTGACTTTTCCTTCTGTGAATCATAACACGTGGCAGCCATGGTCAGATTGTCCAATCACAGTTCAGATGTACTAGGCATGACCTTGCAGGTATAAACATGGTAGAATACTGGTGGCTTGACACGGCTATTCTGTGCAATGCCTTGACAAAGTTGGCGTGTGCCACTGACCATTACTACAAAGTTTACCAAGTACCTTAAACGGCTAAGAATCATAACATGAGTCAGCCACGGTCAGAGTGTCCAATCACAGTGGACATGTACTAGGCATGACCTTGCAGGTGCAAAAAAGGTAGAATACTGGTGGCTCGGTGTCGCTATTGTGTGCAATGCCTTGACAAAGTTGGCATGTGCTGCTGACTATGACCACAAATGTATCCAAGTGACCTTTACTTCTATTGATCATGACACGAGTCAGTCATGGTCAGAGTGTCCAATCATAGAGCAGATATACTAGGCATGGTCTTGCAGGTGCAACTAAGGTAGAATACTGGTGGCTCGGTGTGGCTATTGTGCGCAATGCCTTGACAAAGTTGGCATGTGCCACGGACCATGACCACAAATGTATCCAAGTGACTTTTACTTCTATGAATCGTAACACGAGTCAGCCACGGTCAGAGTGCCCAATCACAGTGCACATCTAACATGCATGACCTTGCTGGTAGAAACAGGGTAAAAAACCGGTGTCTTGGCACTGCTATTGTGCGCAATGCCTTGACAAAGTTGGCTGCTGCCACTGACCATGACCACAAAGCTTACAAAGTACATTAAACGGATATGAATCAAAACACGAGTCAGCCACGGTCAGGGTGTCCAATAATAGTGCATATGTACTACGCATTGATTCGCAGGTGCAAAGAAGGTAGAATACTGGTGGCTCGGTGTGGCTATTGTGCACAATGCCTTGACAAAGTTGGTATGTGCCACTGACCATGACCACAAATGTATCCAAGTGACTTTTACTTCTATTCATCGTAACACGAGTCAGCCACGGTCAAAGTGTCCAATCACAGTGCAGATATACTGGGCATGACCTTGCAGGTACAAACAAGGTAGAATACTGGTGGCTCGGTGTGGCTATTGTGCGCAATGCCTTGACAAAGTTGGCATGTGCCACTGACCATGACCACAAATGTATCCAAGTGACTTTTACTTCTATTCATCGTAACACGAGTCAGCCACGGTCAAAGTGTCCAATCACAGTGCAGATATACTGGGCATGACCTTGCAGGTACAAACAAGGTAGAATACTGGTGGCTCGGTGTGGCTATTGTGCACAATGCCTTGACAAAGTTGGTATGTGCCACTGACCATGACCACAAAGTTTACCAAGTGACTTTAGCTTCTACGAATCGTAACACGAGCTAGCCACGGTCAGAGTGCCCAATCACAGCGTGCATCTAATATGCATGACCTTGTAGGTATAAACAAGGTAGAAAACCGGTTGCTCGGTGTGGCTTTTGTGCGCAATGCGTTGACAACATTGGCCTGTGCAACTGACCATGACCACACAGTTTCCCAAGTGACCTTAAACGGCTATGAATCATAACACGAGTCAGCCACGGTCTGAGTGTCCAATCAGACTACAGATATACTGGACATGATCTTGCAGGTACAAACAAGGTACAATACTGGTGGCTTCGTGTGGCTATTGTGTGCAATGCCTGGACAAAGTTAGCATGTGCCACTGACCATGACCACAAAGTTTACGGAGTACCTTAAACGGCTATGAATCATAACACGAGTCAGCCACGTTCAGAGTGTCCAATCACATGACAGATGTACTAGGCATGATCTTACAGGTACAAACAAGGTACAATGCTGGTGGCTTGGTGTGGCTATTGTGTGCAATGCCTTGACAAAGTTGGCATGTGCCACTGACCATGACCACAAAGTTTACCAAGTACCTTAAACGGCTATGAATAGTGACACGAGTCAGCCACAGTCAGAGTTCCAATAACAGTGCAGATGTGCAGGCATGATCTTGCAGGTGCAAACAAGGTAGAATACTGGTGGCCCGGTGTGGCTATTGTGCGCAATGCCTTGACAAAGCTGGCATGTGCCACTGAACATGACCACAAATGTATCCAAGTGACTTTTACTTCTATTGATCATAACACAAGTCAGCCACGGTCAGAGTGTCTAATCACAGTGCAGATGTACTAGGCATGATCTTACAGGTACAAACAAGGGAGAATACTGGTGGCTCGGTGTGGCTATTGTGCGCAATGCCTTGACAAAGTTGCCATGTGTCACTGACCATGACCACAAATGTATCCAAGTGACTTTTACTTCTATTGATCATAACACAAGTCAGCCACGTTCATAGTGTCCAAAAACAGTGCAGACATACTAGGCATGATCTTGCAGGTGCAAACAAGGTAGAATACTGGTGGCTCGGTGTGGCTATTGTGTGCAATGCCTTGACAAAGTTGGCATGTGCCAATGACCATGACCACAAAGTTTACCAAGTACGTTAAACGGCTATGAACCATAACACGAGTCAGCCACGGTCAGAGTGTCAAATCACAGTGCAGATGTACTAGGCATGATCTTGTAGGTGCAAACAAGGTACAATTCTGGAGGATTGATGTGGCTTTTGTGCGCAATGCCCTGACAAAGTTTGAATGTGTTACTGACCATGACCACAAAGTTTGCCAGGTGACTTTAACTTATACGAATAAAAACACGAGTCAGCCACGGTCGTAGTGTCCAATCAAAGTGCACATCTAATATATATGACCTTGCAGGTATAAACAGGGTTAAAACCCGATGTCTTGGCACGGCTATTGTGCGCAGTGCATTGACAAAGTTGGCATGTGCCACTGACCATGACCACAAAGTTTACCAAGTACCTTAAACGGCTATGAATCATAACACGAGTCAGCCACGGTCACAGTGTCCAAATCACAGTGCAAATGTACTAGGCATGATGTTACAGATGCAAAAAAGGTTCAATACTGGTGGCTCGGTGTGGCTATTGTGCGCAACGCCTTGACAAAATTGGCATGTGCCACTGACCATGACCACAAAGTTTACCAAGTAGCTTAAACGGCTATGAATCATAATACAAGTCAGCCACGGTCAGAGTGTCCAATACCAGTACAGATATACTGGGCATGATCTTACAGGTGCAATCAATGTAGACTACTGGTGGCTCGGTGTGGCTATTGTGCGCAATGCCTTGACAAATTTGGCATGTGCCACTGACCATGACCACAAACATATCCAAGTGACTTTTACTTCTATTGATCATAACACGAGTCAGCCACGGTCAGAGTGTCCAATCACAGAGCAGATGTGCTAGGCATGATCTTGCAGGAGCAAACAATGTACAATACCGGTGGCTCGGTGTGGCTATTGTGCGCAATGCCTTGAAAAAGGTGGCATGTGCCACTGACCATAGCCACAAAGTTTACCAAGTGACTTTAACTTCTACGAATCGTAACACGAGTCAGCCACGGTCAGAGTGCCGAATAGCAGCGTATATCTGGTATGCATGACCTTGCAGGTATAAACAGGGTAAAAAACCGGTGTCTTAGCACAGCTATTGTGCGCAATGCCTTGACAAAATAAGCATGTGCCACTAACCATGGCCACAAAGTTTACCAAGTACCTTAAACGGCTATGAATTATAACACGAGTCAGCCACGGTCAGAGTTTCCAATCACATTGGAGATCTACTGGACATGACCTTGCATGTACAAACAAGGTTGAATACTGGTGGCTCGGTATGGCTATTGTGCGCAATGCCTTGACAAAGTTGGCATGTGCCACTGACCATGACCACAAAGTCTACCAAGTGACGTTAACTTCTACGAATCGTAACACGAGTCAGCCACGGTCAGAGTGTCCAATCACAGTGCAGATATACTGGGCATGACCTTGCTGGTACAAACAAGGTTAAATACTGGTGGCTCAGTGTGGCTGTTGTGCGCAATGTCTTGACAATGTTGGCATGTACCACTGACCATGACCACAAAGTTTACCAAGTACCTTAAACGGCAATGAATCATAACACGAGTCAGCCACGGTCAGAGTGTCCAATCACAGTGCAGATATACTGGGCATGACCTTGCAGGTACAAACAAGGTAGAACACTGGTGGCTCGGTGTAGCTATTGTGTGCAATGCCTTGAAAAAGTAGACATGTGCCACTGACCATGACCATAAATGTATCCAAGTGACTTTTACTTCTATTGATCATAACAGGAGTCACCCATGGTCAGAGTGACCAATCACAGTGCAGATGTACTAGGCATGATCATGCAGGTGCAAAGAAGCTCGAATACTGGTGGATCGGTGAGGCTATTATGCGCAATGCCTTGACAAAGTTGGCATGTGCCACTGACCATGACCATAAATGTATCCAAGTGGCTTTTACTTCTGTTGATCATAACACGAGTCAGCCATGGTCAGAGTGTCCAACCACAATGCAGATGTACTATGCATGATCTTGCAGGTGCAAACAAGGTACAATACTGGTGGGTTGGCACGGCTATTGTGTGTAATGCCTTGAAAAAGTTAGCATGTGCCACTGACCATGACCACAAAGTGTACCAAGTGACTTTAACTTCTACGAATCAGAACACGAGTCAGCCACGGTCAGAGTACCCCATCAGAGTGCAGTTGTACTAGGCATGACCTTGCAAGTACAAACAAGGTAGAATACTGGTGGCTCCGTGTGGCTATTGTGCGCAATGCCTTGAAAAAGTTGGTATGTGCCAGTGACCATGATTACAAATGAATCCAAGTGACATTTACTTCTATTGATCATAACACAAGTCAGCCACGGTCAGAGTGTCCAATCACAGTGCAGATAAACTACGCATGATCTTGCAGGTACAAACAAGGTACAATACTGGTAGCTCGGTGTGGCTATTGTATGCAATGCCTTGACAAAGCTGGCATGTGCCACTGACCATGATCACAAAGTTTACCAAGTACCATAAACGGCTATGGATCATAACACGAGTCAGCCACAGTCAGAGTGTCCAATCACAGTGCAGATATAGTAGGTATGATCTTGCAGGTGTAAACAAGGTATAATACTGGTTGCTCAGTGTTGCTATTGTGCGCAATGCCTTGACAAAGTTGGCATGTGCCACTGACCATGACAACAAATGTATCCAAGTGACTTTTCCTCCTATTGATCATAACACGAGTCAGCCAAGGTCAGTGTCCAATGTAAGTGCAGATGTACTAGGCATGATCTTGCAGGTGCAAACAAGGTACAATAGTGGTGGCTCGGTGTGGCTATTGTGCGCAATGCCTTGACAAAGTTGGCATGTGCCACTGACCATGACCACAAAGTTTACCAAGTACCTTAAACGGCTGTGAATCATAACACAAGTCAGCCATGGTCAGAGTGTCCAATCACAGTGCATATATATTGGACTTGACCTTGCACGTACAAAAAAGGTAGAATACTGGTGGATCGGTGTGGCTATTGTACGCAATGCCTTGACAAAGTTGGCATTTGCCACTGACCATGACCACGAATGTATCGAATTGACTTTTACTTTTATTGAGCATAACCCGAGTCAGCCACGGTCAGAGTGTACAATCACAGTGCAGATGTACTAGGCATGATCTTGCAGGTGCAAACAATGGACAATACTGGTGGCTTGGCACGGCTATTGTGCGGAATGCCTTGACAAAGTTGGCATTTGCCACTTACAATGACCACAAAGTTCACCAAGTGACCTTAACTTATATGAATCATAACACGAGTCAGCCACGGTCAGAGTGCCCAGTCACAGTGCAGATGTATCAGGCATGACCTTGCAGGTACAAACAAGGTAGAATACTGGTGGCTTGGTGAGGCTATTATGCGCAATTCCTTGACAAAGTTGGCTTGTGCCACTGACCATGACCACAAATGTATCCAGGTGACTTTTACTTCTATTGAGCATAACACGAGTCAGCTACAGTCAGAGTGTCCAATCACAGTGCACATCTAATATGCAAGACCTTGCAGGTATAAACAAGGTAGATTACTGGTAGCTCGGAGTGGCTTTTGTGCGCAATGCCTTGACAACGTTGGCAGGTGCCACTGACCATGACCGCAATGTTTACCAAGTGACCTTAAACGGCATGATCTTGTAGGTACAAAAAAGGTACAATGCTGGTGGCTCGGTGTGGCTATTGTGCGCAATACCTTGACAAAGTTGGCATGTGCCACTGACCATGACCACAAAGTTTACCAAGTCCCTTATATGGCTATGAATAATAACACGAGTCAGCCACGGACAGAGTGTCCAATCACAGTGCAAATAAACTGGACATCACCTTACAGGTATAAACAAGGTAGAATACTGGTGGCACAGTGCGTCTATTGTGCGCAATTCCTTGACAAAGGCGGCATGTGCCACTGACCATGATCACAAAGTTTACGAAGTGATTCTGACTTCTACGAATCGTAACATGAGTCAGCCACGGTCAGAGTGCCCAATCACAGTTCAGATGTACTAGGCATGACCTTACAGGTATAAAGAAGGTAAAAAACTGGTGGCTTGATACGACTATTGTGTGCAATGCCTGGACAAAGTTGGCATCCGCCAGTGAACATGACCACAAAGTTTACCAAGTACCTGAAACGGCTATGAACCATAACACGAGTCAGCCACAGTCAGACTGTCCAATCACAGTGCAGATGTACTTGGAATGATATTACAGGTGTAAAAAAGGTAGAATACTGGTGGCTCGGTATGGCTATTATGCGCATTGCCTTGACAAAGTTGGCATGTGCCACTGACCATGACCACAAATGTATCCAAGTGACTTTTACTTCTATTGAACATAACACGAGTCAGCCACGGTTAGAGTGTCTAATCACAATGCAGATAAAATAGGCATGATCTTGCAGGTACAAAAAAGGCAGAGTACTGGTGGCTCGGTGTGGCCATTGTGTGCAATGCCTTGACAAAGTTGGCACGTGTCACTGACTATGAACACAAATGTATCCAAGTGACTTTTACTTCTATTGATCATATCACAAGTCAGCCACGGTCAGAGTGTCCAATAACAGTGCAGATCTTCTAGGCATGAACTTGCAGGTGCAAACAAGGTAGAATACTAGTGGCTTGGTGTGGCTATTGTCCGCAATGCCTCGACGAAGTTGGCATGTGCCCTGACCATGACCACAAATGTACCGAAGTGGCCTTTACTTCTATTGATCATAACACAAGTCAGCCATGACCAGGGTGTCCAATAACAGTGCAGATCTACTAGGCATGATCTTGCAGGTGCAAACAAGGTAGAATACTGGTGGCTCGGTTTGGCTATTGTGCGCAATGCCTCGACAAAGTTGGCATGTGCCACTGACCATGACCACAAATTTTACCAAGTACCTTAAACGGCTATGAATCACAACACGAGTCAGCCACTGTTAGAGTTTCCAGTCACAGTGCAGATATACTGGGCATGACCTTACAGGTACAAACAAGGTAGAATTCTGGTGGCTTGGTGTGGCTATTGTGCGCAATGCCTTGACAAAGTTGGCATGTGCCACTGACCATGACCACAAATGTATCCAAGTGACTTATACTTCTATTGATCATAACACGAGTCAGCCACGGTCAGAGTATCTAATCAAAGTGCAGATGTACTAGGCATGATCTTGCAGGTACAAGCAAGGCAGAATACTGGTGGCTTGGTGTGGCTATTGTGCGTAATTCCTTGACAGATTTGGCATGTGTCACTGACCATGACCACAAATGTATCCAAGTAACTTTAACTTCTATTGACCATAACACAAGTCAGTCAAGGTTAGAGTGTCCAATAACAGTGCATATTTATTAAGCAGGATCTTGCAGGTGCAAACAAGGTAGAATACTGGTGGCTCAGTGTGGCTATTGTGCGTAATGTCTTGACAAATTTGGCATGTGCCACTGACCATGACCACAAAGTTTACCAAGCACCTTAAACGGCTATGAATCATAACTCGAGTCAGCCACGGTCAGAGTGTCCAATCACAGTGACATGTGCTAGGCATAAACTTGCAGGTATAAGTAAGGTAGAACACTGGTGGCTTGGTGCGGCTATTGTGCGCAATGCGTCGACAAAGTTGGCCTGTGCCACTGACCATGACAACAAAGTTTACCAAGTGAATTTAACTTCTATGCATCGTTTCACGAGTCGGCCACGATCAGAGTGCCCAATCATACTACAGATGTACTATGCATGACCTTGCAGGTATAAGCAAGGTAAACCACAGGTGGCTCAGTGCGGCTATTGTGCGCGATGCCTTGACAAAGTTGGCATGTACCACTGACCATGACCACAAAGTTAACCAAGTGACTTTAACTTTTATGAATCATCACATGAGTCAGCCCAGTAGATCATTGGATCAAGGTAATCCGACGGCTGTCCTTTTTCCAATAAAAACTTGCAGGTATACCCAAGGTAAAACACTGGTGGCACAGTGAGGCTATTGCGAGCGATGACTTGACAAAGTTGGCATATGCCACTGACCATGACCACATACTTATCCAAGTGATTTGAACTTATACAAAATGTAACACGAGTCAGCGATGGTCAGATTGCCCAATCACAGTGCTTATGTACTATGCATGATCTTGCTGGTATGAACAAGGTAAAAACCCGGTGGCTTGGTGTGGCTATTGTGCGCAATGCCTTGACAAAGTTGGCCTGTGTAGCTGACAATGACCACAAAGTTCACCAAGTGACTTTTATTTCTCTGAATTGTAACATGAGTCAGCCACGGTCATTGTGCCCAATCACAGTGCACGTGTACAAATGCATGACCTTGCAGGTATGAACAAGATAAAAAACAGGTGGCTTGGATTTGGCTATTGTAAGAAAGGCCTTGACAAAGTTGGCCTGTGCAACTGACCATGACTACAAATTTATCCAAGTGAATTTTACTTGTATTGATCATAACACGAGTCAGCCACGGTCAGAGTGTCCAATCACAGTGCAGATGTACTAGGCATGATCTTACAGGTACAACCAAGGAAGAATGCTGGTGGCTCGGTGTGGCTATTGTGCGCAATGTCTTGACAAAGTTGGCGTGTGCCACTGACCATGACCACAAACTGATCCAAGTGACTTTAACCTCTACGAATTGTAACACGAGTCAGCCACAGTCAAAGTGCGCAATTACAGTGCACATACACTATGCATGACCTTACAGGTATAAACAAGGTAAAAAAACCGGTGGCTTGGTGTGGCTATTGTGCGCAATGTCTTGACAAAGTTGGCATGTGCCACTGACCATGACCACAAACTGATCCAAGTGACTTTAACCTCTACGAATTGTAACACGAGTCAGCCACAGTCAAAGTGCGCAATTACAGTGCACATACACTATGCATGACCTTACAGGTATAAACAAGGTAAAAAAACCGGTGGCTTGGTGTGGCTATTGTGCGCAATGCCTTGATAAAGTTGACATGTGCCACTGACCATGACCACAAATTTATCCAAGGGACTTTTACTTCTACGAATTTGAACACGAGTCAGCCGCGGTCATAGTGCCCAATCACAGTGCACATTACCATGCACGATCTTGCAGGTGCAAACAAGGTAGAATTATGTTGGCTCTGTGTGGCCATTGTACCCAATGCCTTGAAAAAGTTGTCCTGTTCAAGTGACCATAACTCCTATGAATCATCACATGAGTCAGCCACAGTCAGAGTTCCCAATCAAAGTGCACGTGTGCTATGAATAAACTTGCAGTTACAAACAAGGTAAAATACCGGTGGCTCAGTGCGGCTATTGTGCGCGATGCCTTGACAAAGTTGGCATGTGCCACTGACCATGACCACAAACGTATCCACGTGACCTTAACTTCTACGAATTGTAACACAAGTTAGCCGCGGTCAGAGTACCCAATTACAGTGCACATGTACTATGCATGACCTTGCATGTATAAACAAGGTTAAAAACCCGGTGGCCTGGTGTGGCTATTGTGTGCGATGCCTTGACAAAGTTGGCATGTGCAACTGACCATGACCACAAAGTTAACCAAGTGATTTTAACTTATACGAATTATAACACAAGTCAGCCACAGTCAGATTGCCCAATCACAGTGCACATGTACTATGCATGACCTTGCAGATATGAAAAAGGTAGATTACGGGTGGCTCGGTGTGGCAACTGTGCACAATGCATTGACAAATTTGGCATGTGCAACTGACCATGACCACAGATTTATCCAAGTGACTTTTACTTCTATTCATCATGAAACGAGTCAGCCACGGTCAGAATACCCAATCACAGTGCACATGTACTATGCATGACATTGCATGTATAAACAAGGTAGAATAATGGTGGCTTTGTGTGGCATTTGTGCACAATGCCTTGACTAAGTTGGCATTTGCCACTGACCATGACCACAAATTTATCCACGTGACTTTTACTTCTACGATTTGTAACACGAGTCATCCACAGTCAGAGTGCCCAATCACAGTACACGTGTGCAAGGCATAAACTTGCAGGTTTAGTTATAGCAAGGTAAAACATTGGTCGCTTGGTGCGGCTATTGTGGACAATGCCTTGTCAAAGTTGGCCTGTGCCACTGACCAAGACCACAAACGTATCCAAGTGACTTTAACTTCTACGCATCGTAACACGAGTCAGCCACGGTCAGAGTGTCCAATCACAGTGCAGATGTACTATGCATGACCTTG
Source organism: Penium margaritaceum (assembly GCA_023375785.1). Taxonomy (NCBI): domain Eukaryota; kingdom Viridiplantae; phylum Streptophyta; class Zygnematophyceae; order Desmidiales; family Peniaceae; genus Penium; species Penium margaritaceum. The sequence continues at coordinate 127,263 of SZWC01000598.1, read as the reverse complement.
CAGCTTTAAGCAAGGTAAATTACTGGTGGCTCTGTGCGGGTATTGTGCGCAATGCCTTCACAAAGTTTGCCTGTGCAACTGACCATGACCACAAAGTGAACCAAGTGACTTTAACTTCTATGAATTATCACATGAGTTAGCAACAGTCAGAGTGCCAAATCACAGTGCACGTGTGCTAGGCATAAACGTGCAGGTATGAACAAGGTAAAACACTGGTGGCTAAGTGCAGATATTGAACGCACTGCCTTGACAAAGTTGGCCTGTGCCACTGATCATGACCACAAAGTTTACCAAGTGACTCTAACTTGTACGCATCGTAACACGAGTCAGCCACGGTCAGTGTGTCCAATCACAATGCACATGTAGTATGCATGACCTTGCTGGTATAAACAAGGTAAAAACCAGTGGCTTGGCGTGGCAATTGTGCGCAATGCCTTGACAAAGTTGGCATGTGCAACTGACCATGACCACAAATTTATCCAAATACCTTAAACGTCTATGAATCATGACACGAGTCAGCCACGGTTAGAATGCCCAATCACAGTGCACGTGTGCTGGGCGTAAACGTGCAGGTATAAACCAGGTAAAACACTGGTGGCTCAGTGCGGCTATTGTGCCTGATGCCATGACAAAGTTGGCATGTGCCATTGACCATGACCACAAACGTATCCACGTGACTTCAACTTCTACGAATTCTAACACGAATCAGCCACGGTCAGAGTGCCCAATCACAGTGCACATGTACTATTATGACCTTGCTGGTATGAACAAGGTAGAAACCGGGCAGCTTGGTGGGGTTATTGTGCGCAATGCCTTGACAATGTTCGCCTGTTCAACTGACCATGACAACAAAGTTTTCCAAGTGACTTTAACTTCTATCAATTATGACATGAGTCAGCCACGTTCAGAGTGTCCAATCACAGTGCAGATGTACTAGGCATGATCTTGCAGGTGCAAAAAAGGTAGAATACTGGCGGCTAGGTGTGGCTATTGTCTGCAATGCCTTGACAAATCTGGCCTGTGCAACTGACCATGACCACAAAGTGAACCAAGAGACTTCAACTTCTATGAATCATCACAATAGTCAGCCACAGTCATGTGCCCAATCCCAGTGGACTTGTGCTAGGCATAAACTTGCAGGTATGAACAATGTAAACAGTGGTGACTCAGTGCGGCTATTGTGCGCAATGCCTTGACAAAGTTGGCCAGTGCCACTGACCATGACCACAAAGTTTACCAAATGATTTTAACTTCTACGCATCATAACACGAGTCAGCCACGGTCAGAGTTCCCAATCACAGTGCACATGTAGTATGCATGACCTTGCTGGTACGAACAAGCCTTGAGAAAGTTGGCATGTGCAACTGACCATGACCACAAATCTATCCAAGTACCTTACACGTCTATGAATCATGACACGAGTCAGCCATGGTCAGAGTGCTCAATCACAGTGCATGTGTGCTAGGCATAAATTTGCAGGTATAAAAAAGAGAAAATACTGGTGTCTTAGTGCGGCTTTTGTGCGCGATGCATTGATAAAGTTGGCATGTGCCGCTGACCATGACCACAAATGTATCCACGTGACTTTAACTTGTACGAATTGTAACACAAGTCAGCCACGGTCAGAGTGCCCAATCAAAGTGTACATGTAATATGCATGACTTTGCAGGTTTATCACAGTAAAAAACTGGTGGCTTGGTGTGGCTATTGTGGGCAATGCCTTGACAAAGTTGGCATGTGAAACTGACCATGACCACGAAGTGGATCAAGTGACTTTAACTTCTATGAGTCATCACACGATTCAGCCCCGGTCAGAGTACCCAATCACAGTGCACATGTGTTATGCACGACCGTGCTGATATGAACAAGGTAAAAACCCGGTGGCTTTGCATGGCTATTGTGGGCAATGCCTTGAAAACGTTGGCATGTGCCACTGACCATGACCACAAATTTATCCAAGTGACTTTATATTATACAAATTGTAACACGAGTCAGCCATGGTCAGAGTACCCAATCACAGTGCACAAGTACTATGCATGACCTTGCACGTGAAAACAAGGTAGAATACTAGTGGCTCGGTGTGGCTATTGTGCGCAATGCCTTGACAGAGTTGGCATGTGCCACTGACCATGACCATAAAGTGAACCAAGTGACTTTAACTTCTGCGAATCATCACATGCGTCAGCCACGGTCAAAGTGCCCAATCACAGTGTGAGTGTAATATGCATGTCCTTTCAGGTATAAACAAGGGAAAAACCCGGTGGCTTGGTGTGGCTATTGTGCGCAATGCCTTGATAACGTTGGCATGTGCCACTGACCATGACCACAAACGTATCCAGGTGACTTTAACTTCTACGAATCGTAACATGAGTCAGCCATGGTCAGAGTGCCCAGTCACAATGCACATGTACTATGGATGACCTTGCAGGTTTAAACACGATACAAAACCGGTGGCTTGGGGTGGCTATTGTGGGCAATGCCTTGACAAAGTTGGCATGTGCAACTGACCATGACCAAAATGTTCACCAAGTGACTTTCACTTCTATGAATCATCACATGCGTCATCCAAGGTAAGAGTGTCCAATCACAATGCAGATGTACTAGGCATGATCTTGGAGCTGCAAACAAGGTAGAATACTGGTGGCTCGGTGTGGCTATTGTGCACAATGCCTCGACAAATTTGGCATGTGCCACTGACCATGACCTCAAAGTTTACCAAGTGACTTTGATTTTTATGAATCATCACACGAGTCAGCCGAAGTCAGTGTGCCCAATAACAGTGCACAAGTACTATGGGTGACCTTGCAGGTATTAAAAAGGTAAGAAATCAGTAGCTTGGTGTGGCTATTGTGTGCAATGCCTTGAAAAGGTTGGCATGTTCCACTGACCATGACGACAAAGGTTCCCAAGTGACTTGAACTTATAAGCATCGTAACACGAGTCAGCCACGGTCAGAGTGCCCAATCACAGTGCACATGTACTATGCATGACCTTGCAGGTGTAAACATGGTAGAAACGCGGTGACTTGGTGTGGCTATTGTGGGCAATTCCTTGCCAAAGTTGGCATGTGCCACTGACCATGACCACAAATTTATCCAAGTGACTTTAACTTCTACGAATTGTAACACGAGTCAGCCATGGTCAGAGTGCCCAATCACATTGCACATGTACTATGCATGACCTTGCAAGTACAAGCAAGGTAAAATACTGTTGGCTCAGTGCGGCTATTGTGCGTGATGCCCTGGCAAAGTTGGCATGCTCCACTGACCATGACCACAAAGCTTACCAAGTGACTTTAACGTCTACGCATCGTAACACGAGACACCCACGGTCAGAGTGCCCTATCACAGTGCACGTGTAATATGCATGACCTTGCAGGTATAAACAAGGTAGAATACTGGTGGCTCGGTGTGGCTATTGTACACAATGCCTTGAAAACGTTGGCATGTGCCACTGACCATGACCACAAAGTTGTCAAAGTGACGTTAACTTCTACTCATCGTAACACAAGTTAGCTACAGTCAGAGTGCCCAATCACAGTGCACATGTGGTATGCATGACCTTGCTGGTATGGACAAGGCAAAAAACCAGAGGCCAGGCATGGCTTTTGTGCGCAATGCCCGGACAAAGCTGGCATGTGCAACTGACCATGACCACAAATCTATCGAAGTGACTTGACCTTCTATGAATAATGTCACAAGTCAGCCGCGGTCAGAGTGCCCAATCACAGTGCACATGTACTAAGCATCACCATGCAGGTATAAAAAAGGTAAAAAAACCGGTGTCTTTGAGTGGCTATTGTGCGCAATGCCCTGAAAATGTTGGCATGTGTAACTGACCATGACGACAAAGTAAACCAAGTACTTTTAACTTATACGAATTGTAACACGAGTCAGCCACGGTCAGAGTGCCCAATCAAAGTGCACATGTACGATGCATGACCTTGCAGGTATAAAAAAGGTAGAATACCGGTGGCTTGGTGTGGCTATTGTGCACAATGCCTTGACAAAGTTGGCATGTGCCACTGACCAGAACCACAAAGATTACCAAGTGACTTTAACGTCTACGAATTGTAACATGAGTCAGCCACGGTCAGAGTGCCCAATCACTGTGCACATATAATATACATGGTTTTGCAGGTATAGACGAGGCAAAAACCCGGTGGCTTGGTGTGGCTATTGTGGGCAATGCCTTGATAGTGTTGCCCTGTGCAACTGACCATGACCACAAAGTCAACCAAGTGACTTTAACTTATATGAACCATCACATGAGTCAGCCACGGTTAGAGTGCCCAATCACAGCACACGTGTGCTAGTTGCAGGTACAAACAAGGTAAAACACTGGTGGTTCTTTGCGGCTATTGTGCAGAATGCCTCGACAAAGTTGGCCTGTGCCACAGACCATGACCACAAATTTTGCCAAGTGACTTTAACGTCTACGCAGCGTAACATGAGTCAGCCACGGTCAGAGTGCCCAATCACAGTGCACATGTAGTATGCATGGCCTTGCAGGTATAGACAAGGTAAACAACCGTTGGCTTGGCGTGGCTATTGTGCGCAAAGCCTTGACAAAGTTGGCAAGTGCACCACACATTTATCATGACCACAAATTTATCCAAGTACCTTAAACGTACATGAATCATGAAACCAGTCAGCCACTGTCAGAGTGCCCAATTAAAGTGCACGTGTACTAGGCATAAACCTGCAGTTATAAACAAGGTAAAACACTGGTGGCTCAGTGCGGCTATTGTGCGCGATGCCTTGACAAAGTTAGCATGTGCCACTGACCATGACCACAAACGTATCCACGTGACTTTAACTTCTGCGAATTGTAACACGAGTCAGCCACGGTCAGAGTGCCCAATTATAGTGCATTTGTACTATGCATGACCTTGCAGGTATAAACAAGGTAAATACCCATTGGATTTGCGTGGCTATTGTGCACAATGTCTTGACAAAGTTGGCTTGTGCAACTGACCATGACCACATAGTTCACCAAGTGACTTGAACGTCTACAAATTGTAACACGAGTCAGCCACGGTCAGAGTTCCCAATCACAGTGCACATGTACTATGCATGATCTTGCAGGTATAAACAAGGTAGAATACCGGTGGCTCGGTGTGGCTATTGTACGCAATGCTTCGACAAAGTTGGCCTGTGCCACTGACCATGACCACAAAGTTTACCAAGTGACTTTAACTTATACGCATCGTAACACGAGTCCGCCACGGCCAGAGTACCCAATCACAGTGCAGATGTAATATGCATGACCTTGCAGGTATCAGCAAGGTAAAACACTGGTGGCTCAGTGCGGCTATTGTGCGTGATGCCTTGACAATGTTGGCATATGCCACAGACCGTGACCACAAAGTTAACCAAGTGACTTTAACTTCTATGAATCATTACACGAGTCAGCCACAATCAGAGTGTCCAATCATAGTGCAGATGTACTAGGCATGATCTTGCAGGTGCAAACAATGTAGAATACTGGTGGCTTGGTGTGGCTATTGTGCACAATGCCTTGACAAAGTTGGCATGTGCCACTGATCATGACCACAATGTTTACAAAGTAACTTTAACTTCTACGCATCGTAACACGAGTCAGCCACGGCCAGAGTGCCCAATCACAGTGCACATGTACTATGCATGACCTTGCTGGCTTGGCACGGCTATTAGCAGAATGGTGTCTCTATCAAGACACGACATCTAACGGGTTCATCTCCAGGATTCTCTGGCTCTTCCGCTCTCGGAAATACCAAGCACTCTCAATAACGGTTCAAGCCTCTGCATCAACCACCTCGGTCCCATCACACACAAACCGTTGACGGTGAGAACCGACCAACAGCACGATACCGAGTAATCTCCTAATAAGCGGCCTGACCGCCATCACGTCCGGCTAGTGCACAATAAGCCTTTGCTTTCCCTTTTGTCTTGTCCAATCCCTTATAAGGAGGACGTTCATTCCCTCATAGCTTAACTAGAACAGTTCCACGCATCCTGTTCCCTTTCGGTTCCGCGGCGTCGCCGCCGTGTCTTCGCTCTGCTCGCCTCCTGCCTGCATTCACCTCGCCTACCATCTATCGCTTCGCTTCCTCACTCGTGACCTTTCGCTCACATCTGGCACTTCACTCGCTTCGCTCCCGTGCTCTCTCATTGCCCTCTTTCTACCTTGGAGCTTGTGTGCCTCGCCTCTCTCAAGGTCCTACAACTAACTCCTTGGGACCAGCTTTGCCTTTCTGCTTCCGTCATTCTGCTAACTCACTTCTGCATGCCACAGTGCTTCTACCTGCTTCCGCTCCTGCCATCCTCGCGCACTGCATTCTTCTGACATGGTATCAGAGCATCAGGCAACATCACCTGATGCCCCGTGACCTCGTCATTGCTCTGCCTCCATCACTATATCGCCTCTCGTATCTGCACTCTTCCGTGGCCTCTGCCGTTATTTTGTACCTCTCCACCTCGGAGATAGCTGACATCAACAACGTCGCCTGGAGTCTTTTCGCGCTGAAGCAAAGCCTCATCATCCTAAGGAAGCCCTGCGCCCATTCCGCGCCCGTGGCCAACAATTGGTGACTTTTTTACAACAGTCGCAAGCAACCAACTCCCGAGCCGCCGCCTGTCCTCAACTTCCCGGAAGCTTCTTGCCGCTCGTCACCTGCTGCCTCTCATCTTCACAAGGACCTCCGTCCTTCTTCTCTCCTCTCATCAGCCTCATCTGCTCCATCTGCCCCATCGACATCAGCCCCCTCGCACTCGTTGTGTCGCACCACGTCCTCGCACTGCCTTCTAGCATCGTCACCAGCAGCAGTGCAACGCCCGCCGGCAAGACATTGGACACCACCAGTCTTCCTGCTCCCATTGTGAGCCAATTGGGGAACAAACCATCACTCTCTTGACATCAGCGGACCAGTGTCTCTGCCCTCCGCATGACTCCATGTGCTGCAACCAATTCCCTCCAGCAACCAAGACATCGGACACCACCAGTCTTCCTGCCCGTCGGTCTCGGGCAAACTGGGGAACAAGCCGTCACTCTCTTGAAAGTAGATCCATTTGTTGCCTCACTCGATCTTCCTAGCACCCCGTCATCCTCCGGGTACATCTCCATCCTCCGCCTCCGTGATCTGCCCTCCACCCTTGTCGTCATCTTCACTTGAGCCTCCTTCATTGTCTCAGTCTCATCTGCCCTCCTCGTGTCGCCCTTCGCATGTCTCTCCAGCTTCATAAACAGCTCGTCTCATCTCGTCTTCTGTCACCTCCTCCCAAGTTCCTCGTCAGCAGCATCATCCACGCTGCCTTCCTCATCAGCCTTCATCCGCTGCGCACGTGATTTCAGCCCAGCACCAACTCAGTCATTAGTTGCCTCCGCCTTCTTCCGCTTCACTTCCACATCAGCTCAGCACAAGGATCCGCCCGGTCGCATCGCCCTTTTCACGACGACCTGCGCCCACGCTGAAACCTTCCGCAGTGCACGTGGTTTTGCCCCTGCGCCCACTCCTCTTTTATCAGCTTTCGCCTCCTCATCATCTGCATCTGCGACTAGCACAAGGACCTGCACGAGCTAGCTAACCACTTTGCAGCAGCCTGCACCCATGCTGGCAGCAGATTTCTCGCGGCGCGTTGGCACCTGCCTTCCCCTTGCCGTATTCTATCCCTCTATTGCGACAGCAAATGTGGTTTTGCCCCTGCACCCATTCATTCATCAGCCGTCTCTGCCTCCTCCTGATTACTTCAATATTATCCGCTCGATACAAGGATGCGCCCGGTCGCATCACCCGTTGCACGACGACCTGTGCCCACGCCCAAACTTCAGCCTAGCACGAGGTCTCATCCCTGCACCTACTCCGTCGTTGAGCCTTCCTCCTTCACCTTCCTTCATCGTGTACACGGCACATCACTCACTCTGGATTGACTTGCACGCACAAAGCCTTCCTCCGTACACGTGATCTCACCCCTTTGCTCACTCTCCCATCCGTTCTCCCTTTCCTTCAACATCTATTGTCAACTCCACTCTTTCCTCGCATATCATGGACAAGCAGACCACTGCGTGGACTGAACTTCCTGTTCTTGGCCCCAAGGCCAGCAACATCCTTTGTTGGTCGGAGAGCGTCATTTCCAGTGTACAAGGCATCTATATCAATGGGTACAAGGTGGCCAGAATGCTGCTTGGCAAATATGACCACCTCCACAGCAACCGGCGTCAGCCCAGGGATAACGACGCCACCTTCAGTGCAATCTGGAATATACTCAGAAAGTTCCTTGGTAGCATCTACCTCCGCATCGAACAGCCAACTGACATTGCAGCTCAGCGATGGTACTCCCTGCTGCAGTATGCATGGATGAAACACTCCTACTATCTCTGGATCTGTTATGTGGACATTTTTCCCACTCTGCCAGACATCCCCAAGCTCCTCTTCCTTCCAGAGGATGACTAGGGTGACGTCACAGTGACCAACATCGACAAATGGCAGCAGATCTTCTACGAAAACTTGAAACCCTATTACCTCTTCCACTTTCCCATTGTGAGATCTCTTCTGGAGAGACCACTCTGGTGCAGTCTCAACGACCACGACAGCCCCGATGACTTTCAAGCTCAGCTTGCGCTGTTCAACACAGAACACAGACGCGGGCTTCACACACTTGTTGACCCTCCACTACACTTTCTCCTGGCCAAGCATGACAGTTGCAACTTACCCCTCATGTGGCACGGCCTTATCACCCACTGTGGAGGGTCGGTCTAGTGCTACTTACTGGGAAACTGGAGAGACTTTCTACCTTGACAGATTCAAGGAGGGTGTCACAATGGTCTCTCTCAAGGCAGTACATCTAACGGGCTCATCTCCAGGAGTCTCTGGCTCTTCCGCTCTCGGATATACCGAGCACTCTCAATAACGGTTCAAGCCTCTGCATGAACCACCTCGGTCCCATCACACACGAACCGTTGACAGTGAGAACCGACCAACAGCACGATACCAAGTAATCCCCTCATAAGCGGCCCGACCGCCAGGACGTGCGGCCAGTGCACAGAAAGCCGTTGCTTTCCCTTTTGTCTTGTCTTGTCTGATATAAGGAGGATGTTCATTCACTCCTAGCTAAACCAGAACAGTTCTACACATCTTGTTCCCTTTTGGTTCCGCGGCTTTGCCGCCGTGTCTTCGCTCTGCTCGCCTCCTGCCTACGCTCACATCGCCTACCATCTCTTGCTTCGCTTCGTCACTCGTGACCTTTTGCTCACATATAGTGCTTCACTTGTTTTGCTCCCGTGCTCTCTCCTTGCCCTCTGTCTACCTTGGATCTTGTGTGCCGCGCTTCTCTCAAGGTCATGTGACTTACTCCTTGGGACCAGCTTTGCCTTTCTGCTTCCGTCATTCTGCTAACTCACTTCAGCATGCCCCGGTGCTTCTACCTGCTTCCGCTCTTGCCATCCTCGCGCATTGCATTATTCTGACATGGTATCAGAGCATCAGGCAACATGACCTGGTGCCCCGTGACCTCGTCATCGCTCTGCCTCCATCACTACCTTGCCTCTCGTACCTTCACTCTTCCGTCGCCTCTGCCGTCACTTTGTACCTATACACCTCGGAGATAGTTGACATCAGCAACGTCACCCGGAGTCTTTTCGCGCTGAAGTAATGCCTTATCATCCTAAGGAAGCCATGCGCCCATTCCGCGCCCGTGGCCAACAATTGGTGACTTGTTGACAACAACGAAGTGAACCAAGTGACTTTAACTACTATGAATCATCACATGAGTCAGCCACAATCAGAGTGCCTGGTCACAGTGCACATGCGCTAGGCATAAACGTGCAGGTATACACAAGATACAACACTGGTGGCTCAGTGCGGCTATTGTGAACAATGCCCTGAAAACGTTGGCCTGTGCCACTGACCATGACCACAAATTTTACCAAGTGACTTTCACGTCTACGCATCGTAACACGAGTCAGCCACGGTCAGAGTGCCCAATCACAGTGCACATGTAGTATGCATGACCTTGCTGGTGTGAACAAGGTAAAAAACTAGTGGCTTGGCGTGGCGATTATGCGCAATGCCTTAACAAAGGTGGCATGTGCTACTGACCATGATCACAAATTTATCCAAGTATCTTAAACGTCTATGAATCATGACACGAGTCTTCCACGGTCAGAGTTCACAATCACAGTGCACGTGTGCTAGGCATAAACTTGCAGGTATAGACAAGGGAAAACACTGGCTCAGTGCGGCTATTGTCCGCGATGCCTTGACAAAGTTGGCATGTGCCACTGACCATGACCACAAATGTATCCACGTGACTTTAACTTCTAAGAATTGTAACACAAGTCAGCCACGGTCAGAGTGCCAAATCACAGTGCACATGTACTATGCATGACCTTGCTGGTATAAACAAGGTAAAACCCCGGTGGCTTGGCGTGGCTATTGTGTGCAATGACTTGACAAAGTTGGCATGTGCAACTGACCATGACCACAAAGTTAACCAAGTGACTTTAATTTCTACGTATCGTAACACGAGGCAGCCACAGTCGGAGTTCCCAATCACAGTGCACGTGTACTATACACGACCTTGCAGGTATAAACAAGGTAGAATAGTGGTGGCTCGGTATGGCTATTGTGCACAATGCCTTGACAAAGTTGGCATGTGCCAACTTCTATGAATCATCACATGAGTCAGCCACAGTCAGAGTGCCCAATCACAGTGCACGTGTACTATGCATGACCTTACAGGTATAAACAAGGTACAAATTCCGTGGCTTGGTGTGGCTATTGTGCGCAATGTCTTGAAAAAGTTGGCATGCGCTACTGACCATGACCAGAAAGTGTACCAAGTGACTTTAACTTCTACGCATTGTAACACGCGTCAGCAACGGTCAGATTGCCCAATCACAGTGCACATTTTCTATGCATGACCTTGCAGGTAGAAACAAGGTAGAAAACCGGTGTCTTGGCGTGGCTATTGTGCACAGTGCCTTGACAAAGTTGGCATGTGCAATTGACCATGACCACAAAGTTAACCAAGTAGTTTTAACTTCTACGAATTCTAACACGAGTCAGCC
>SZWC01000598.1:85083-104511 GCA_023375785.1 Penium margaritaceum | reverse complement strand
ATGTGATGATTCATAGAAGTTCAAGTCACTTGGTTATCTTTGTGGTCATGGTTAGTTGCACAGGCTAACTTTGTCAAGACATTGCACACAATAGCCAAACCGAGCCACCACTATTCTACCTTGTTTGTACCTGCAATATCGTGCATAGTACATGTGCACTGCGATTAGGCACTCTGACCGTGACTGACTCGTGTTACAATTCAAAGAAGTTAAAGTCACTTGGATACATTTGTGGTCATGGTCAGTGGCACATGCCAACTTTGTCAAGGCATTGCACACAATAGCCACACCAAGCCACCAGTTTTTTTACCTTGTTTATACCTGCAAGGTCATGCATATTACACGTGCACTATGATTGGGCACTATGACCGTTGCTGACTCGTGTGATTATTCATAGCTGGTTAAGGTACTTGGATGATGTTGATGATAACGATGATGATGTGATGATTCATAGATTTAAAATGACTTGGTTCACTTTGTGGTCATGGTTAGTTCCACAGGCCAACTTTGTCAAGGCATTGCCCACAATATCTTCACCAAGCCACCGGGTTTTTACCTTTTTTACACTTGCAAGGTCATGCATATTAGATTTGCATTGTGATTGGGCACTCTGACCGTGGCTGACTCGTGTTATGATGCGTAGAAGTCAAAGGCACTTGGTACACTTTGTGGTCATGGTCAGTGGCACATGCCAATTTTTTCAAGGCATTGCGCACAATAGCTACACCAAGCCACCAAATTATTACCTTGTTTATGCCTGCAAGGTCATGCACAGTACACGTGCACTGTGACTGGGGACTCTAACTGTGGCTGACTCATGTGATGATTCATAGAAGTTATATTCACTTGGTAAGCTTTGTGGGCATGGTCAGTGGCACATGCCAACTTTGTCAAGGCGTTGTGCACAATAGCCACACCGAGCCACCAATATTCTACCTTTTTTATACCTGCAAGGTCATGCATAGTACATGTGCACTGTGATTGGGCACTCTGACCGTGGCTGACTTGTGTTACAATTCGTAGAAGTTCATCATACTTGGTTAAATTTGTGGTCATAGTCAGTTGCACATGCCAGCTTTGTCAAGGCATTGAGCACAATAGCCACTCCAAGACACCGGTTTTTTCACCTTTTTTATACCTGCAAGGTCATGCATAGAACATGTGCACTGTGATTGGGCACTCTGACCGTGGCTGACTCGTCTTACGATGCGTAGAAGTTAAAGTTGTTGGAAATAATTCTCAATGTCACTGGGCATCCTCATGGTCGTTGTTGCTCAAAGTCCCACACGACCAAAATACTCAATTGTCCCCCCCTTCCGAAGAATTCAAGGGAACCTGGTTCAAGTCCACTCGGTGCATCCCAGCAACCGTGGGAGGCTCAACGGCCTGGTTCGGTAACGGCCAGATGAGCTTCGCTGTCCCCGCCACCGGCGATCGCACCCCTACCGGACGAGTCATCCGAATCCTCCAATATAACTGGAGACCAACGGTGAATTCCGCCGCTCCCGCCAACACAACGAAACAACCGCAGCCTGGTCCCCGCATACCGACACAACGGCACTGGCGACACTGGCGGGTCCCTCTCGGAGTGGCTCCACGAGCTCCAGGAACACCGAAGGCATCAGCAGCCGCCACAGCAGAAACACGGCTGCGGCTGTTGCTCTCGCACCGCCCATCGTAGCCAAGGACTCCTAACTAGGACTAGCATTAGGACTACTATAAACCTTCCTGTACTTGCATGCATTAAGTTAACCCTTTGTAGTTCAATCAGTTCTCTGTGCCTTTCATGCCTCTATCGTTCATTGCCTCCGTCCATGCTCGCCCTTGTGGCTGCGGCGTCATCTTCGTCCATCTTCTCATCTGCCCGCCTCCTTGCTGCGGCAACCTCAATTGGTCTGCCTGTGTGGTGAGCCCGAGTCCCACAACTCTGTGGCCTCACACTTGCTCCCGTTGCACTCCGCTCGTTCGTCTCCACTCACTTGCGGCCCACACTTGGTTGCTGTGGCTTGCCCCGCTTGCTTGCCCGCATCATAGTACTGTGGTCTTCTGCTCAATCATCTACGGCCCGCCTTCACTGCGCTGCGGCCCTTGCCTCCCTCATCGTGCCCGCACCTTCGGTGCTGCACCCACGCCAGGTATTACCTATCAGCCATGCTTCCTGAACTCCATCTGTTACGTTAACTCCACCGTGTTAACTTGAGTACTGCAGTGGCACAGTCTAGGGCATAGCCCGCGCTTCGGTGCTGCGGCTCGCTCCTACAGCTCGCCCGCGCCTCGGTACATACCAAAACTCCATCCTTTAACTCAGATGTCAACACGTGGCCCCCTGCAAAATAATGACATGGTATCAGAGCGGAGCAAAGGATTCTGAGCAAACAATCCTCCTCCATCCGCTGCCTCCATCTCCTGACGCCTGAAGCTCCTCGCCGAAGCGCGCCGTGACCAATCTGCCAGCAGTCCTCTTTCCTCCAGCAGCAACATCGCCCTACGCCAAAGCAACAACACTTCCTCGTAAACAAGCAGCCTTCTCCTGCATAGTGTGAGCACCTTCACTGATCCGTGTATGGGCGCGGCCCAGTGACAGTGTAATACTCCGACATCAGCAGCAACAGCAGCAGCAGCAGCAGAAACCATCCATCCTCCTTCTCTCGCTCGCCACGGACATTGCAGGTGCATCCAGTTGTGTCGTCACAAAATTCCGCCTTCAGCAAAAGACCAACAGCTACTACATCTGTCCTCAATCTGACCCGGACTCCTCCTATCGCCTAAAAAAACGTTCTACCGAGGCGCACATCTTCCAAACCGGCAGCTTCGGTCAGCACAACAGCAGCAAAACTTCATCACCTGCAATCACCTCCAAACTCCACCTTGTCTTTGTCTTGGTGACCTTTCTGACAAACTCTACGCCCCACCAAAAGCCCCAACGATTGCACCTCTGTCTCCAAAGCCAGTATGACCACACCTTTCCGCCTACCATATGGATGGCGTCCGCCAGACTGTCTTTCTCAAGTCAACAAGATTGTGCTACAAGGACTCCGGCACATTGTCTCCTGGGCTACTACACTGGTCACTCTCATCTGCGGGCTTCCTACCGAGCCACTGCGCCTGCCTCATCCCTCATCCCAAACCACCTCATTCACCACATCGCAGCAGCAGTTTCTCCACTTCGTCGATCAAGGCATCACCGCTAGTTTCACCAGCCTTCACTTTGTACCCCTCTCTGGACAGGCCAGTAGTCCCACTCCTCTCTGCTCGTGTGTGCGATGCTCCACCCTCTCCACATGGCACGAGAAATCTCAAATGACCTCAACTACCATCATTCGTCATGGCCTGACCACTTTCCTCGTCAACCTCCCGTTCTTTGGAAGCATTGCTACTCTTCTGCAAGACCTCGTCATCCTCCGTCTTTGGGTTTCCCAAGCCTTGAGCCTGTTCCTCTCCACTTTCCTTCCTCATGCACTGCATCTTGCTTCTCTCCTGCCTGGTGTCTCCCATGTCATCACAAACACAATGCGAACCATGACTAGGCACTGCCTCAGCACACTTCCATCTTGCCTCGCACTCACTACTGTCTCCCAGTGGATCTCATGTGTTCCCACCTTTGTCAACTTCTCTGATCTGTCAAGAAATCACCTGCTTTTCATCATCCCATCAACCCTCTTACACATGACAGTCACCTCTCACGACCATGAGTTGCCTTCCAATTCTGAGCATCTTAGTTACACCCAACTGTCACCACATATCATCACATGCTCCTCCGTGCCCAGTTCTTGCACCAACCTCCCATCTCCGCCTACAACCTGCATTTTGCCTCAACACCGCATGCACACCACCACATACAATTGTGTTGCCACTCCATCCCTGACTCCATCCCTACAATTTCCTTGGCATCCTTCTCTTCTCTTACCTGTCCTGCACACTTCCTATCCCTCCGAGGATTCCCATCACAGCCACACCTTGTTCAAAGCACTTATTGTCATGCATCTTCATTCCAGATCTCCAAATCTTTTGTCTTTTCCGTTTGTCTGGGCAGGATCTTTCCTTGCTCACCTTCCCTATCAGCCGCCAATGGACTGTTTCTTACTGCCTCAACGCCTGCAAGATGATTCACCTCACGATT
Source organism: Penium margaritaceum (assembly GCA_023375785.1). Taxonomy (NCBI): domain Eukaryota; kingdom Viridiplantae; phylum Streptophyta; class Zygnematophyceae; order Desmidiales; family Peniaceae; genus Penium; species Penium margaritaceum. Next base: position 100,391 of record SZWC01000598.1, on the reverse strand, counting down.
CATGCTTACTCCCATTTCACAGTCTTCCACTTTCACAAGTCCTGCCATTCTCTTGTGCTTCATCCCCTCTATTCCGTGCACTCTAGCATCGTCACATCTTCACACCAACACCTTCAGTCCACGGCACTGTCAAATCTTTACCCATCACACAGTCATACTCTCCACCACTCCTTGGACTTCCATTTTGGTCACACTGCTTCACACCTCCTCATGTTGATGACATTGTGACATTGCGGGGGGCTGTTGGAAATAATTCTCAATGTCACTGGGCATCCTCATGATTATTGTTGTTCAATGTCCCACACGGCCAAAATACTCAATTGTCCCCCCCTTCCGAAGAATTCCAGGGAGCCTGGTTCAAGTCCTCTTGGTGCATCCCAGCAACCGCGGGAGGCTCAACGGCCTGGTTCGGTAACGGCCAGATGAGCTTCGCTGTCCTCGCCACTGGCGATCGCACCCCTACCGGACGAGTCATCCGAACTGTCCAATATAACTGGAGACCAACGGTGAACTCCGCCGCTCCCGCCAACACAACGAAACAACCGCGGCCTGGTCCTCGCATACCGCCACAACGGCACTGGCGACACTGGCGGGTCCCTCTCGGAGTGGCTCCACGAGCTCCAGGAACACCGAAGGCATCAGCAGCCGCCACAGCACAAACACGGCTGCGGCTATTGCTCTCGCACCGCCCACCGTAGCCAAGGACTCCTAACTAGGACTAGCACTAGGACTACTATAAACCTTCCTGTACTTGCACGAATTAACTTAATCCTTTGTGGTTCAATCAGTTATCCGTGCCTTTCATGCCTCGATCGTTCATTGCCTCCGTCCATGCCCGCCCTTGTGGCTGCGGTGTCATCTTCGTCCATCTTCTCATCTGCCCGCCTCCTGGTTGCGGCAACCTCAATCTGTCTGCCTGTGTGGTGAGCCCGATTCCCACAACTATATGGCCTCACACTTGCTCTCGTTGCACTCCGCTCGTTCGTCTCCACTCACTCGCGGCCCACACTTGGTTGCTGTGGCTTGCCCCGCTTGCTTGCCCGGATCATAGTACTATGGTCTTCTGCTCAATCATCTACGGCCCGCCTTCACTGCGCTGCGGCCCTTGCCTCCCTCATCGTGCCCGCACCTTCCGTGCTGCACCCACGCCAGGTATTACCTATCAGCCATGCTTCCTGAACTCCATCTGTTACGTTAACTCCACCGTGCTAACCTGAGTGCTGCTGTGGCACAGTCTAGGGCATAGCCCGCGCTTCGGCGCTGCGGCTCGCTCATACAGCTTGCCCGCACCTAGGTACATACCAAAACTCCATCCTTTAACTCAGATGTCAACATGTGGCCCCCTGCAAAATACTGACATGGTATCAGAGCGCAGCAAAGGATTTTGAGCAAACAATCCTCCTCCATCTGCTGCCTCCATCTCCTGACGCCTGAAGCTCCTCGCCGAAGCGCGCAGTGACCAATCTGCCTGCAGTCCTCTTTCCTCCAGCAGCAACATCGCCCTACGCCGAAGCAACAGCACTTCCTCATAAACAAGCAGCCTTCTCCTGCATAGTGTGAGCACCTTCACTGATCCGTGTATGGGCGCGGCCCAGTGACAGTGTAATACTCCGACATCAGCAGCAGCAGCAACAGCAGCAGTAGAAACCATCCATCCTCCTTCTCTTGCTCGCCACAGACATTGCAGGTGCAACCAGTTGTGTCGTCACAAAATTCCGCCTTCAGCAAAAGACCAACAGCTACTACATCTGTCCTCAATGTGACCCGGACTCCTCCTATCGCCCAAAAAAACCTTCTACCGAGGCGCACATCTTCCAAACCGGCAGCTTCGGTCAGCACAACAGTAGCAGAACTTCATCACCTACAATCACCTCCAAACTCCACCTTGTCTTTGTCTTGGTGACCTTTCTAACAAACTCTGCGTGCCACCAAAAGCCGCAACGATTGCACCTCTGTCTCCAAAGCCAGTATGACCACACCTTTTGCCTACCGTATGGATGGCGTCCGCCAGACTGTCTTTCTCTAGTCAACAAGATTGTGCTACAAGGACTCCGGCACATTGTCTCCTGGGCTACTACACTGGTCACTCTCATCTGCGGGCTTCCTACCAAGCCACTGCGCCTGCCTCATCCCTCATCCCAAACCACCTCATTCACCACATCGCAGCAGCAGTTTCTCCACTTCGTCGACCAAGGCATCACCGCCAGTTTCACCAGCCTTCACTTTGTACCCCTCTTTGGACAGGCCAGTAGTCCCACTCCTCTCTGCTCGTGTGCGCGATGCTCCACCCTCTCCACATGGCACGAGAAATCTCAAATGACCTCAACTACCATCATTCGTCATGGCCTGACCACTTTCCTTGTCAACCTTCCATTCTTTGGAAGCATTGCTACTCTTCTGCAAGACCTCATCATCCTCCGTCTTTGGGTTTCCCAAGCCTTGAGCCTGTTCCTCTCCACTTTCCTTCTTCATGCACTGCATCTTGCTTCTCTCCTACCTGGTGTCTCCCATGTCATCACAAACACAATGCAAACCATGACTGGGCACTGCCTCAGCACACTTCCATCTCGCCTCGCACTCACTACTGTCTCCCAGTGGATCTCATGTGTTCCCACCTTTGTCAACTTCTCTCATCTGTCAAGAAATCACCTGCCTTTCATCATCCCATCAACCCTCTCACACATGACAGTCACCTCTCACGACCATGAGTTGCCTTCCAGTTCTGAGCATCTCAGTTACACCCAACTGTCACCACATATCATCACATGCTCCTCCGTGCCCAGTTCTTGTACCAACCTCCCATCTCCGCCTGCAACCTGCATTTTGCCTCAACACCGCATGCACACCACCACATACAATTGTGTTGCCACTCCATCCCTGACTCCATCCCTGCAATTGCCTTGGCATCCTTCTTTTTTCTTACCTGTCCTGCACACTTCCTCTCCCTCCAAGGATTCCCATCACAGCCACACCTTGTTCAAAGCACTTATTGTCATGCATCTTCATTCCATATCTCCAAATCTTTTGTCTTTTCCGTTTGTCTGGGCAGCATCTTTCCTTGCTCACCTTCCCTATCAGCCTCCAATGGACTGTTTCTTACTGCCTCAACGGCTGCGAGATGATTCACCTCATGATTCACCTCATGATTCATGCTTACTCCCATTTCACAGTCTTCCACTTTCACAAGTCCTGCCATTCTCTTCTGCCTCATGTCCTCTGTTCCGTGCACTCCAGCACCGTCACATCTTCACACGAACACCTTCAGACCACGGCACTGTCAAATCTCTACCCATCACACAGTCATACTCTCCACCACTCCTTGGACTTCCATTTTGGTCACACTGCTTCACACCTCCTCATGTTGATGACATTGTGACATTGCGGGGGGCTGTTGGAAATAATTCTCAATGTCACTGGGCATCCTCATGGTCGTTGTTGTTCAATGTCCCACACGGCCAAAATACTCAATTGTCCCCCCCTTCCGAAGAATTCCAGGGAGCCTGGTTCAAGTCCACTCGGTGCATCCCAGCAACCGCGGGAGGCTCAACGGCCTGGTTCGGTAACGGCCAGATGAGCTTCGCTGTCCCCGCCACTGGCGATTGCACCCCTACCGGACGAGTCATCCGAGCCGTCCAATATAACTGGAGACCAACGGTGAATTCCGCCGCTCCCGCCAACACAACACAACAACCACGGCCCGGTCCCCGCATATCGACACAACGGCACTGGCGACACTGGCGGGTCCCTCTCGGAGTGGCTCCACGAGCTCCAGGAACACCGAAGGCATCAGCAGCCGCCACAGCAGAAACACGGCTGCGGCTGTTGCTCTCGCACCGCCCACCGTAGCCAAGGACTCCTAACTAGGACTAGCACTAGGACTACTATAAACCTTCCTGTACTTGCATGCATTAACTTAATCCTTTGTGGTTCAATCAGTTCTCCGTGCCTTTCATGCCTCTATCGTTCATTGCCTCCGTCCATGCCCGCCCTTGTGGCTGCGGCGTCATCTTTGTCCATCTTCTCATTAACCTGCCTCCTGGTTGCGGCAACCTCAATCCGTCTGCCTGTGTGGAGAGCCCGAGTCCCACAACTCAGTGGCCTCACACTTGCTCCCGTTGCACTCCGCTCGTTCGTCTTCACTCACTTGCGGCCCACACTTGGTTGCTGTGGCTTGCCCCGCTGGCTTGCCCGCATCATAGTGCTGTGGTCTTCTGCTCAATCATCTACGGCCCGCCTTCACTGCGCTGCGGCCCTTACCTCCCTTATCGTGCCTGCACCTTTGGTGCTGCACCCACGCCAAGTATTACCTATCAGCCATGCTTCCTGAACTCCATCTATTACGTTAACTCCACCGTGCTAACCTGAGTGCTGCTGTGGCACAGTCCAGGGCATAGCCCGCGCTTCGGCGCTGCGGCTCGCTCCTATAGCTCGCCCACGCCTCAGTACATACCAAAACTCCATCCTTTAACTCAGATGTCAACATGTGGCCCCCTGCAAAATACTGACAAAAGTCACTTGGTACACTTCGTGGTCATGGTCATCGGCACATGCCAACTTTGTCGAGGCATTGCGCACAATAGCCACACCAAGCCACCAATTTTTTACCCTGTTTATACCTGCAAGGTCATGCATAGTATACGTGCACTGTGATTGGACACTCTGACTGTGGCTGACTCATGTGATGATTCATATAAGTTAAAGTCATTTGGTACACTTTGTGGTCATGGTCCATGGCACATGCCAACTTTGTGAAGGCATTGCGCACAATAGCCACAGCGAGTCACCGGGTTTTTACCTTGTTTATACATGCAAGGTCATTCATTGTACATGTGCACTGTAATTGGGCACTCTGACCGTGGCTGACACATGTTACAATTCGAAGACGTTAAAGTCACTTGGTAAACTTTGTGCTCATGGTCAGTGGCACATGCCAACTTTGTCAAGGCATTGTGCACAATAGCCACACCGAGCCACCAATATGCTACCTTGTTATGCATACCTGCAATGTCATGCATAGTACATTTGCATTGTGATTGGGCACTCTAACCGCGGCTGAATCTTATTACAATTTGTAGAAGTTGTAATCACTTGGTTTACTTTGTGATCATGGTCAGATGCACATGCCAACTTTGTCAATGCATTACACACAATAGCCACACCAAGCCACCCAGTCTTTTACCTTGTTTGTACCAATAAGGTAGAATACTGGTGGCTCGGTGTGGATATTTTGCGCAATGCCTTGACTCAGCTGGCATGTGCAACTGACCATGACAACAAAGGTTACCATGAGACTTTAATTTCTACGAATCGTAAAACGAGTCAGCCACGGTTAGAGTGCCCAATCACAGCCCACATCTAATATGCATGACCTTGCAAGTATAAACAAGGTAAAAAACTGGTGGCTTGGCACGGCTATTGTGCGCAATACCTTAACAAACTTGGCATGTGCCACTGACCATGACCACAAAGTTTACCAAGTACCTTAAACAGCTATGAATCATAACATGAGTCAGCCACGGTCTGAGTGTCCAATCACAGTGCAGATGTAATGGACATGACCTTACACGTATGAATAAGGTAGAATACTGGTGGCTCGCTGTGGCTATTGTGCACAATACTTTGACAAAGTTGGCATGTGCCACAGACCATGACCAAAAAGGTATCCAAGTGACTTTTACTTCCATGAATCATAACACGAGTGAGCCACGGCAATAGTGTCCAATCACAGTTCAGATGTACTAGGCATGACCTTGCAGGTATAAGCAAGGTAGAGTACTGGTGGCTTGGCACAGCTATTGTGCGCAATGCCTTGACAAATTTGGCATGTGCCACTGATCATGACCACAAAGTTTACCAAGTACCTTAAACAGCTATGAATCATAACACGAGTCAGCCACGGTCAAGGTGTCCAATCACAGCGCACATCTAATATGCATGATCTTGCAGGTATAATCAAGGTAAAAACCCTGTGGCTTGGCACAGCTATTATGCGCAATGCCTTGACAAAGTTGGCATGTGCCACTGACCATGACCACAACGTTTGCCAAGTACCTGAAATGGCTATGAATGAAAACACGAGTCGGCCATGGTGAGAGTGTCCAATCATAGTGCAGATGTACTAGGAATGATCTTGTAGGTACAAACAAGGTAGAATACTCGTACATCGGTGTGGCTATTGTGCGCAATGCCTTGACAAACTTGGCATGTGCCACTGACCATGACCACAAAGTTTACCAAGTGATTTAAAAGTGCTATGAATCATAACACGAGTCAGCCACAGTCAGAGTGTCCAATCACAGTGCAGATATACTGGGCACGACCTTACAGGTATAAACAAGGTAGAATACTGGTGGCTCGGTCTGGCTATAGTGCGCAATGTCTTGACAAAGGTGGCATGTGCCACTATCCATGACCACAAATGTATCCGAGAGAACTTTACTTCTATTGATCCTAACACGAGTCAGCCATGGTCAGAGTGTCCAATCACAGTGCAGATGTAATGGGCATGATCTTTTAGGTGCGAACAAGGTAGAATACTGGTGGCTCGGTGTGACTATTGTGTGCAATGCATTTACAAAGTTGGCATGTGCCACTGACCATGACCACAAATGAATCCAAGTGACTTTTACTTCTGTTGTTCATAACACGAGTCAGCCACGGTCAGAGTCATTGGACACTCTGACCGTGGCTGACTCGTGTACTGATTTGTAGATGTTAAAGTCACTTGGTAAACGTTTTGGTCATGGTCAGTGGCACATGCCAACTTTGTCAAGGCATTGCGTACAATAGCCACCCCAAGCCACCAGTATTCTACCTTGTTTGCACCTGCAAGATCTTGCCTAGTACATCTGCACTATAATTGGACACTCTGACCATGGCTGCCTTGTGTTATGATCAATAGAAGTAAAAGTCACTTGGATACATTTGTGGTCATGGTCAGTGGCACGTGCCAACATTGTGAAGGCACTGCGCACAATAGCCACACCGAGACACCAGTATTTTACCTTGTTTGTACCTGCAAGATCATGCCTAGTACACCTACACTATGATTGGACACTCTGACCGTGGCTGAAACATATTATGATCAATATAAGTAAAAGTCACTTGGATGCATTTGTGGTCATGGTCAGTGACACATGCCAACTTTGTCAAAGCATTGTGCACAATAGCCACCACACCGAGCCACCAGTATTCTACCTTGTTTGCTCCTGTAAGATCATGCCTAGTGCATCTGCACTGTGATTGGACACTATGACAGTGGCTGACTCATGTTATGATCAGTAGAAGTAAAAGTCACTTGGATACATTTGTGGTCATGGTCGGTGGCACATGCCAAGTTTGTCAAGGCATTGCGCACAATAGCCACACCGAGACACTAGTATAATACCTTCTTTGGACCTGTAAGATCATGCCTAGTATATCTTCACTGTGATTGGATACTCTGACAGTGGCTGACTCGTGTTATGATCAATAGAAGTAAAAGTCACTCGGATACATTTGTGGTCATGGTCAGTGGCACGTGCCAATATTGTCAAGGCATTGCGCACAATAGCCACGCCGAGACACAAGTATTCTACCTTGTTTGTACCTGCAGGAACATGCATAGTACATCTGCACTGTGATTGGACACTCTTACCGTGGCTGACTTGTATTATGATCAATAGAAGTAAAAGTCACTTGGATACATTTGTGGTTATGGTCAGTGGCACATGCCAACTTTGTCAAGGCATTGCGCACAATAGCCACACCGGGTCACCATTATTGTACCTTGTTTGTACTGTAAGATCATGTCTAGTACATCTGCACTGTGATTAGACACTCTGACCGTGGCTGACCCGTATTATGATCAATAGAAGTTAAAGTCACTCGGATACATTTGTGGTCATGGTCAGTGGGACATCCCAAATTTGTCAAGGCATTGCACGCAATAGCCACAAGGAGCCACCAGTATTGTACCTTATTTGCACCTGCAAGATCATGCCTAGTAAATCTGCACTATTATTGGACAATTTGGCCGTGGCTGACTTGTGTTATGATCAATAGAAGTAAAAGTCAAATGGATACATTTGTGGTCATTGTCAGTGGCACATGCCAACTTTGTCAAGGCATTGCGCACAATAGCAACACCGAGCCACCAGTATTCTACCTTGTTTGTACCTGCAAGATAATGCCTAGTACATCGGCACTGTGATTGGACACTCTGACTGTTGCTGACTCGTATAATGATCAATAGAAGTAAAACTCAGTTGGATACATTTGTGGTCATGGTCAGTGGCACATGCGAACTTTCTCAAGGCATTGTGCACAAGAGCCACACCAAGCCACCAGTATTCTACCTTGTTTGCACCTGCAACATCATGCCTAGTATATCTGCACTATGATTGGACACTCTGACCGTGGCTGACTCCTGTTATGATTCATAGACGTTTATGGTACTTGGTAAGCTTTGTGGTCATGGTCAGTGGCACATGCCAACTTTGTCAAGGCATTGCGTACAATAGCCATGCCAAGCCACCGGTTGTTTACCTTGTTTATACCTGAAAGGTCATTAATATTAGATTTGCACTGTGATCGGGTACTCTGACCGTGGCTGACTTGTGTTATGATTCGTTTAAGTTAAAGTCACTTGGTAAACTTTGTGGTCATGGTCAGTGGCACATGCCAACTTTGTCAAGGCATTGCGCACAATAGCCACACCTAGCCACCAGTATTCTACCTTGTTTGAACCTGCAAGATCATGCCTAGTACATCTGCACTGTGATTGGACACCGTGACCGTGGCTGACGCGTGGTATGATCAATAGAAGTAAAAGTCACTTGGATGTATTTGTGGTCATGGTCAGTGGCACATGCCAACTTTGTCAAGGCATTGTGCACAATAGCCACATTAAGTCACCAGTATTCTACCTTGTTTATACCTGCAAGGGCATGCCCAGTATATCTGAACTATGACTGGACACTCTAACCGTGGCTGTCTTGTGTTATGATTCATATCCGTTTAAGGTACTCGGTAAACTTTGTGGTCATGGTCATTGGCACATGCCAACTTTGTCAAGGCATTGAGCACAATAGCCACACCGGCCACCAGTATTGTACCTTGTTTACACCTTCAAGATCATGCCTAGTACATCTGCACTGTGATTGGGCACTCTGAATGTGGCTGACTCGTATTATGATCAGTGGAAGTATAAGTCACTTGGATACATTTGTGGTCATGGTCAGTGGCACATGCCAAGTTTGTGAAGGCATTGTGCACAATAGCTACACCGAGCCACCAGTATTCTACCTTGTTTGCACCTGCAAGAGCATGCGTAGTACATCTACAATGTGATTGGACACTCTGACCGTGGCTGACTCGTGTTATGATTCATAGCCATTCAAGGTACTTGATAAACTTTGTGGTCATGGTCAGTGGCACAAGCCAACTTTATAAAGGCATTGCACGCAATAGCTACACCGAGCCACCAGTATTGTACCTTGTTTGCACCTGCAATATAATGCCTAGTAAATATACACTGTTATTGGACACTCTGACCGTGACTGACTTGTGTTATGATCAATAGAAATAAAAGTCAAATGGATACATTTATGGTCATGGTCAGTGGAACATGCAAACTTTGTCAAGGCATTGCGCACAATAGCCACACCAAGCCACCAGTATTCTACATTATTTGCACCGGCAAGATCATGCCTAGTACATCTGCACTGTGATTGGACACTCTGATCGTGGCTGACTCGTGTCATGATTCATAGCTGCTTAAGAAACTTGGTAAACTCTCTGGTCATGGTCAGTGGCACATGCCAACTTTGTCAAGGCATTGCACACAATAGCCACACTGAGCCACCAGTATTCTACCTTGTTTGAAAGTGCAAGATCATGCCAAGAACATGGGCACTGTGATTTGGTACTCTGACTGTAGCTGACTCGTGTTACGATTCATAGAAGTTAAAGTCACTTGGTAAACTTTGTGGTCATGGTCAGTGGCACATGCCAACTTCATCAGGGCATTGCGCACAATAGCCGTGCCAAGCCACCGGTTTGTTACCTTGTTTATACCTGGAAGGTCATGCCTAGTACATCTGAAATGTGATTGGGCACTCTGACCCTGGCTGACTCGTGTTACAATTCATAGACAATAAAGGTACTTGGTAAACGTTGTGGTCATGGTCAGTGGCACATGCCAACTTTGTCAAGGCATTGCGCACAATAGCCACAACGAGCCACCAGTACTATACCTTGTTTGTACCTGAAAGATCATGCCTAGTATATCTGCACTGTGATTGGAGACTCTGACCGTGGCTGACTCGTGTTATGATTCATAGCCGTTTAAAGTCACCTCGTAAACTTTGTGGTCATGGTCAGTGGCACATGCCAACTTTGTCAAGGCATTGCGCACAATAGCCGCACCGAGCCATCAGTATTCTACCTTGTTTATACCTGCAAGATCATGCCTTGTAAATCTGCACTGTTTGTGGACACCCTGATCATGGATGACTTGTGTTGTGATCAATAGAAGTAAAAGTCACTTGGATACATTTGTCGTCGTGGTAAGTGGCACATGCCAACTTTGTCAAGGCATTGCGCACAATAGCCACACCGAGGCACCAGTATTCTACCTTGTTTATACCTGTAAGATCATGTCCAGTACATCTGCACTGTGATTTGACACTCTGACCTTGGCTGACTCGTGTTATGATTAATAGCCGTTTCATGTACTTGGTAAAGTTTGTGGTCATGGTCAGTGGCACAAGCCAACTTTGTCAAGGCATTGCGCACAATAGCTGTGCCAAGCCACCGGATTTCTACCTTGTTTATACCTGCAAGGTCATGCATATTTGATGTGTACTGTGATTGGACACTCTGACCATGGCTAACACGGGTTATGATTAATAGAAGTGAGAGTCACTTGGATACGTTTGTGTTCATGGTCAGTGGCACCTGCCAAATTTGTGAAGGCATTGTGCACAATAGCCACATCGAGCCACCAATATCATTCCTTGTTTGTACCTGAAAGACCATGCGCAGTATATCTGCACAGTGATTGGACACTCTGACCGTGGCTGACGCGTGTTATGATACATAGCCGTTTAAGGTACTTGGTAAACTCTGTGGTCATGGTCAGTGGCACATGCCAACTTTGTCAAGGCATTGCGCACAATAGCCACACCGAGCCACCAGTATTCTATCTTGTTTACACGTGCAAGTTCATGCCTAGTACATCTGCACTGTGATCGGACACTCTGACCATGGCTCACTCGTGTTATGATCAATAGAAGCAAAAGTCACTTGGATACATTTGTGGTCATGGTCAGTGGCATATGCCAAATTTGTCAAGGCATTGCGCACAATAGCCACATCGCGCCACCAGTATTCTACCTTGTTTATACCTGCAAGGGCATGCCCAGTGTATGTGCACTATGATATGACACTCTGACCGTGGCTGACTCGTGTTATGAATCATAGCCGTTAAAGGTACTTGGTAAAATTTGCGGTCATGGTGAGTGGCACATGCCAACTTTGTGAAGGTATTGCGCACAATAGCTGTGAAAAGCCACCGGTGTTTTACCTTGTTTATGTCAAGATTTTTGAGGTGCAACAGAGAGTGCTGTTGCTGTTGTTGGAGTTTTACACCGTCACCGGGCTGCGCCCATACACGGATCAGTGAAGGGGTCACACTTTGCAGGAGGAGGCTGTTTGTTTATGAGGATTTACTGTTGCTTCGGTGGAATGCGATGCTGCTGCTGCTGGGGAAAGGACTGCTGGCGGACTGGTTAGGGAGCGCTTCAGTGAAGTGCTTCAGGCGTCAGGAGATGTAGGCAGCAAGCTGGAGGAGGATTGTTTGCTCAGACTCCTTTGCTGGGCTCTGATACCATGTCAGGATTTTGGAGGTGGTGCAGAGAGTGTGGAGAGTGATCTGGAGTGCGGGATGGAACCGAGTCGCAGTCCAAGGCGCGGGCAAGCAGGAGAGTGGAGAGATAACTCAGAGATGAGTGATGAGGATGCTGGGAATGATACTGCGGCTAAGGACAAAGGCAGGAAGACTGCAAGACACTGCACAGTTTGGTGAGTCGAAGTAGATGCATGGCCAGTGTAGCGAGTAAGTGACCGAGGCGTGGGCCGAAGGCCTCAGTGCCGAGGTCACGACGGTACGAAGTGCACATGGAAAAAGGAATGAACAACGTCGAGATGAAGGGTAAGCAAATGCAGCTGTAACCCAACGAGAAGAACGTTGATGGACGGATGGAGGCAATTGACGAAGATGTGCCACAGCTTGGGGACGGGCAGCGGAAAGCAGCGAAGTGCCACGGCGTCGAGGCAGGCAATGGGAAGTAGCGGAAGTGCCACAGCTTGGAGGCGACGGAAGGCAACGGAAGTGCCACGGCACAGAGGCAGGCAATGAAAGAAGGCGGAGTGCCACAGCACGAAGGCAGGCAGCGGAAAGAAGGCGGAGTGCGACAGCACGGAGGCGGGCAACGGAAGGGAAAATGACTTAGATTGAAAGGATGCAAGAAATACAAGGATGATAGTGCTACGTATATACCTTGGTAGTCTGGGTTACTAGAGTGCTCCTAGCGGAGCTGCTTGGGACTAGGCAGGGAAGTTCTCCTAGTGGAGAGTGGAGCCGCGGGGTGGAGGAGTGCTACCGGTGCTGGTCCACGTACTTGATGTTCCGGTGCGCACCCATCTTGGTCCTGGAGGTGGGAGGAGGCGGACGTGGTCCGCGACTTTGTCGCGACGTGTGGAGCGGGCTGCACGGCGGGTTTTGGGCAAGCAAGAATGGGGAACGTGGGTCTTCGGTGTCGGTATGAGCATCGACCAGATCCTCGGAGTTGAGCCTGATCACTTATTTTCTTTTATTCTTGTGTCACTGGCTCGATGGGTATATCTGTGATCTTTTCCTGTTGTACCCCAAGTCTTGTGCCATTGTTTCTTTTATTCTTCTGACAGTTTATACCTGCAAGGTCATGCATATTAGATCTGCACTGTGATTGGGCACTCTGACCGTGGCTAACTCATGTTATGATCAATAGAAGTAAAAGTCACTTGGATACATTTGTGTTCATGGCCAGTGGCACATGCCAACTTTGTCAAGGCATTGCACACAATAGCCACACCGAGCCACCAGTATTCTACCTTGTTTATACCTGCAAGGTCATGCCCTATATATCTGCACTGTGGTTGGACACTCTGACCGTGGCTGGCTCGCGTTATGATTCATAGCCGTTTAAGGTACTTGGTAAACTTAGTGGTCATTATCAGTGGCACATGCCAACTTTGTCAAGGCATTGCGCACAATAGCCATGCCAAGCCACCTGTTTTTTACCTTGTTTGTACCTGCAAGGTCATGCCTAGTATACCTGCACTGTGATTAGACACCCTGACCGTGGCTGACTCGTGTTCTATTCAATAGAAATAAAAGTCACTTGGATACATTTGTGGTCATGGTCGGTGGCACATGCCAACCTTGTTAAGGCAATGTGCACAATAGCCACACCGAGCCACCAGTATTCTACCTCGTTTGCACCTGCAAGATCATGCCTAGTACATCTGCACTGTGATTGGACACTCTGACCGTGGATGACTAGTGTTATGATCAATAGAAGTAAAAATCACTTGGATACATTTGTGGTCATGGTCAGTGGCACATGCCAAATTTGTCAAGGCATTGTGCACAATAGCCACACCGATCCACAAGTATTCTACCTTGTTTGTACCTGGAAGATCATGCCCGGTACATATGCACTATGATTGGACACTCTGACCGTGGCTGACTCGTGTTATGATCCATAGCCGTTTAAGGTACTTGGTAAACTTTGTGGTCATGGTCAGTGGCACATGCCAACTTTGTCAAGGAATTGCGCACAATAGCCGTGCCAAGCCACTGGTTTTACCCTGTTTATTCCTGTAAGGTCAGGCATATTAGATGTGCACTGTGATTGGTTTCTCTGACCGTGGCTGCCTCGTGTTATGATTCGTAGAAGTTAAAGTCACTTGGTAAGCTTTGTGGGCATGGTCAGTGGCACATGCCAACTTTGTCAAGGCATCGCGCACAATCGCCAAACCAAGCCACCAGTATTCTACCTTGTTTACACCTGCAATATCATGATTAGTACATCTGCAGTGTGATTGGACACTCTGACCGTGGCTGACTCGAGTTATGATCAATAGAATATAAAGTCACTTGGATACATTTGTGGTCATGGTCAGTGGCACATGCCAACTTTGTCAAGGCACTGCGCACAATAGCCACACTTATCCACCAGTACTCTACCTTGAGTATACCTGCAAGGTCATGCCCAGTATATCTACAGTGTGATTGGACAGTCTGACCGGGCTGACTTGTGTTATGATTCATATCCTTCTAAGGTACTTGGTAAACGTTGTGGTCATGGTCAGGGGCACATGCCAACTTTGTCAAGGCATTGCGCACAATAGCCACATCGAGCCACCAGTATTCTACCTTGTTTGTACCTGCAAGGTCATGCCGAGTATATCTGAACTGTGATTGGACACTCTGACCGTGGCTGACTCGTGTTGTGATTCATATCCGTTTAAGGTACTTGGTAACCTTTGTGGTCATGGTCAGTGGCACATGCAAACTTTGTCAAGGCATTGCCCATAATAGCCGTGCCAAGCCACCGGTTTCTTACCTTTGTTTATACCTGCAAGGTCATGCATATTAGATGTGCACTGTGATTGGACACTCTGGCTGTGGCTGACTCGTGTTATGATTCATAGTCGTTTAAGGTACTTGGTAAACTTTGTGGTCATGGTCAGTGGCACATGCCAACTTTGTAAAGGCATTGCGCACAATAGCGGTGCAAAGCCACTGGTTTTTTACCTTGCTTACACGTGCAAGGTCATGCGTAGTACATCTGAACTGTGATTGGGCACTCTGACTGTGGCTGACTCGTGTTATGATTCATAACCGTTTAAGGTACTTGGTAAACTTTGTGGTCATGGTCAGTGGCACATGCCAACTTTGTCATGGCATTGCATACAATTGCCACACCGAAACACCAGTATTCTACCTTGTTTGTACCTGCAAGTTTATGCCTAGTACATCTGGACTGTTTTTGCACACTCTGACCGTGGCTAACTGGTGTTACGATCAATAGAAGTAAAAGTCACTTGGATACATTTGTGGTCATGGTCAGTGGCACATGCCAACTTTGTCAAGGCATTGCACTCAATAACCACACCGAGCCACCAGTATTCTGTCGTGTTTATAGCAACAAGGTCATGTCCAGTACATCTAAACTGTGATTGGGCACTCTGACTGTGGCTGACTGTTAATGATGTTTCGT
>SZWC01000598.1:65895-84914 GCA_023375785.1 Penium margaritaceum | reverse complement strand
GTGAGGAGCACATCACGGAGCCATCATGGCCTGGTCCTGAGTTCCCACGGGAGCACCAGCCACCCACCTCCAGGTGCGGTCCCCGAGATTCTCCAATGTCCTTCTACGCCATCTGCAACTGCTGCAATGTGCCCTGTCGGCTTGGCGCACGCACGGTTCTGGGAGTGATGCAATGGTCGCATCATCCTACCGGTGGAGCCGTGGAGCAGTTCTGGCAACCGTGGCTGCAGAGACCTTCCCGCAACGACGAGCCCCACTGCGTGGAGAGCTGGCAGGAGGTCGCGCGTGACGTCGGGCGGCGTACTGTAGAGGCGGCTGAAGAGCGGGCCGAGGCGTACCGAGCATACCAGCGCTACCAGCATGAGCTCGCCCGCCTACGAGAGGAGGATTCGGCACGTGCCCGTTCTCGTGCAGGTCGACGTACTAACGGACCACTGGAGTTACGTCGGGCCATTCCACGGGCGAACAATGAAGGCGGCGTGCACCGCACGGTGCTTGTGCGAAGACCAGCGCCCGTTGATGATCCGGTGACTCCGGAAGCTTACGGTTTGCGTGTTGTGCTTGGTGACGCCTAGGGTACTGATTGTGTGGTTAGGAGAGAAAGGTTGATTGATTATACTCCCTCTTTTGTTTGAAGGAAATTACTTTGATTGTTCAAAGTCATCTCGTTTGGATCGTTAAGAGGAATTCTCTCAGCGAGTGTCATGTTGTCCGATGCATGATTGACCGTCGGTGATTAAGTAAAGTGAGCGAATCTTACAGTTAGAATAGGCATAGTGATTGTCCTGAGATTAGTCAAAATCCCGGCCAGAGAAGTACGGGTCATTAGGAGAAGGAGTGTGTGTGTGATATATTCCCGGCACTAATTCGGTGGATGATTCGTCGAGTGATTAAGAAACGTTACCCGGTCAATGAAACGTGCTTTGATCAAACTGGAGCAAAAAGAGTGATACAGGACAGGGCAGAGTTGGAAAAAGGAAAGTAAGTGGACCCGCGGGGATGGCGCAGAACGAACGACACCTAAGGAGCTGATCCTCGCATGTTGTCAGATCCGATTCCGGCCGGAGGCAAAAAGGGGTATAATAGTGTTAATGGTGCGGTGAGTGTGGACTCACTTGTTTTCTGTGACGAGTGTGAAATGTACCTGCAGATCAGTCTACACGCCGAAACGCGGTTCTCTAGGGAGGGAGCTGTCGAATCTTCCACCGGACGGAAGACACCGCAGGCCATCCGTCACCGCAACCCAAACAATTTCCCTAATTACGGTGGTGTCCCCCTGCCAACCTACAAGGCGTGAGGATAGAGCGATCGTGCTGGTGAATCATTTGGCTGTACCATTGGCAACGCAATGATGAGCTCCAACGCACTCTACGTCTCCGAAAAAGAAAGGATGAGGCAAACCGCCAGCGCATGTCATTACGAGAGAAGCCCAGACGATCCTCCAGGGCTGGACCCTACATTTGAGTGGGATCCGGTGGATGATCAGTCCCCACAGATGTACAACAAAGGAGATGAGCCGGACCCCGACGAAGAAGAAGAATTTCACCTGCGACAGCTTGAGGAACTCCGTGAATTGAAGGCTATCCGACAGGCACGGTTGGCCAATCCCTTCCAGAAGGACCCAGAGGAAGACAACACGCGCCACCCAGATGGGCAGCGCGACTCCATGCAGGTGGAAGACTATGTATCATACGAAGAGCAGGAGCTTGAGGCGGATGAAGGGCCCGTCTTGCTCCATCAAGTCACGACGCCATATGGAAGGACCGTTTACAAGGCAGTGGACATGACGCCAACACAGGACGCACCGCGGCGCCTTGAGTTCTCTACCACAAGGGCGTTCTCACCTGCACCTTCTGTCACCCATGAAGGGGATTGTGCAGACTTGGACGATGCCCAGGAGGACCAAGCAGAGGAAGAAGAAGTGTCGTTAGATCGCCCTTTGGTGCAGGCTTTACACACCCTGCATCAACTCGTCACCTTCTGTCCTCCGGCATTCCCCTCTCGCCCAACCGTTTGCCCTTGTCGACCGGCCTTGGACAGCGGTGTGTCTCCACCACAAACAGAGAGGAACTTGGAGGCGGTGGGAAAACGGCAAGGGGAAACCCAACGGGAAGGCCCATCTATCGTGACTTCACGTCGCACAGATGCTAGGCAACAACCCCAACACCAACAGCAAACGAGCAAGGCATCCTCCGTTTTGGGAGCGTCGCGCCGCCGAGAAGTCCCAGCTCAAGGAGGAATCAATGCGTCATCCATGGTCGGACCCACCAGACAAGTACGAGCCTTGGGGGACACGCACATCCTAACAGGGGCTCCGTCAACCAAATATACCGTACCACCTGTCCAGTCAAAGATGCAGTCATCTCATCATCAAGCAAGCAAGACGTTAGCCACACATGTGGCAGGAAGACTACAGCAAAGACCCCAAATGACGGGTGGTTCAACCGGACCTGGGCAAGGATCAGTGGCTCATTGAGGCAAGCAGTACACCGTATGAGTTCAAGCGAGTTCAGCAAGACAGCACATGGGAAGTTCTGGACTGGGAGGAACCGATGCGGGACGTGCTCGACCAAGGGGAGCAGTAGTCGCTTCATCGGCTAGTACTAGGGCAGTTGGCCTGGTGCAAGCACATCGATCCCACCTGGGGGCCCCGCCACGTGCGCAGGTGCTAATGATACCTCCATAGGAACTGACTTCGAACCCAGCGACAAAGGCTTCTTACACTCTCCCAAAGCTCGACGTCTTCAAGGGTGAACCAGAGGAGGACCCGGCCATGTGGCTGTTCAAGTTGGGCACTTGTCTCGATTATGGGTTGTTATCTCCTGACTACATTGTCCCAGCAGTGCACCTAGCGCTACAACGGAAAGCTTTGGAGTGGTTCACTGCACAGCATAAGGAACGTCCTTTTGCTGACTTTGATGATTTGACAAATAGGATGACCAAGCGTCTCGACCTCACGAGCCTCGAAGAAGCAGAGCTCCAGATTAGTACCATCCACATGAACGTTGGAGAAAGCATCAAGATACACAACGACATTATTACCAAGATCTCGGTGCGATGTGTCGACATACCCATTGCGCATGATTATGGAGTATTACTGGGATTCTCTTGTCCCAGCGATTGCTAGCACATTTGGATTTACGACATTTCAGCATACTGGACGCACTGAAGGAGGAAGCAGAATATAAGCAAAGGGAAATCAAACGACAAGCGGCTTGAGAACAGTTTGCTCCAGAAGAACATGTGGCGCCCACTATTCGCATGCCTGCATGAGCTTGAACACCCAACCCGATGAACCCCAATAACTACCCACCTGGGAGTTGCTGTGAATGCGTAGAATTCACCCATCGGCACCGAGAATGTCCCAACCCCACCCCAATGCCAGGCGTGCCACCCAGAGAAGGTCAATACCAAGGACGCGAACCGGTTGGACCAGGACCTGCCGCTGCACAGCAAGCTGTTGGTCCAAACATCACCGCCCTTGTGGCTGCGGCGTCCTCTTCGTCCATTATCGCATGTGCCCGCCTTCCAGCTGCGGCACACTTGCTCCATTTGTCAGTGTGGTTAGCCCGGGTTTCCTGACTCCGTAGCCTCACACTCTCCTACGTTCCGCTCCGCTTGTTCGTCTCCACTCACTCGCGGCCCACACATGGTTGCTGTGGCTCACCCCGCTGGCTTGCCCGCATCATACTGCCGTGGTCCTATCTTACTCAATCATCATCGGCCCGCCTTCACTACGCTGCGGCCCCTACCTCCTTCATCGCGCACGCACCTTCGGTGCTGCGCCCACGCCAAGTACTGACAATATTCTACCAGCCGTGTTTCCTGAATTCCATCTTTTATGTCAACTTCATCATGCTGAGCTGAGTATTGCTGCGGCACAGTCTAGGACGTAGCCCGCGCTTTGGCGCTGCGGCTCGCCCCACGAGCTTGCCCGCGCCTCAGGAACGCACCAGACTCTATCCTCTAGTTCATCAGTGAGAATGTGGCCTCCTCCAGAATACGGACAGCTTATACCTGCAAGGTCATGCATAGTACACGTGCATTGTAATTGGGCACTCTGACCGTGGCTGACTCGTGTTACAGTTCATAGAAGTTAAAGTCACGTGGATACATTTGTGGTCATGGTCAGTGGCACATGCAAACTTTGTCAAGGCATCACGCACAATAGCAAACCTGAGCCACCAGTGTTTTACCTTGTTTATACCTACAAGTTTATGCCTAGCACACGTGCACTGTGATTGGGCACTCTGACCGTGGCTGACTCGTGTCATGATTCATAGACGTTAAAGGTACTTGGATAAAGTTGTTGTCATGGTCAGTTGCACATGCCAACTTTTTCAAGGGATTACGCACAATAGCCACATCGAGCCACCAGTATTCTACCTTTTTTGTTCCCGCAAGATCATGCATAGTACATGTGCACTGTGATTGGGCACTCTGACCGTGGCTGACTCATGTTACAAGTCCTAGAAGTTAAAATCACTTGGACAAATTTGTGATCATGGTCAGTGGCACATGCCAACTTTGTCAAGGCATTATCCACAATAGCCACACCGAGCCACCAGTATTCTACCTTGTTTATACCTGCAAGGTCATGCCTAGTACACGTGCACTGTGATTGGGCACTCTGAACGCGGCTGACTCGTGTCATGATTCATAGCTGTTTAAGGTACTTGGATAAATTTGTGGTCATGGTCAGTGGCACAGGCCAACTTGTCAAGTTATTGCACACACTAGCCGTGCCAAGTGACCAGTTTTTTTACCTTGTTTATACCAGCAAGGTCATGCATACTACATGTGCACTGTGAGTGTTAACTCTGACCGTGGCTGACTCGTGTTACAACTCGTAGAAGTTAAAGTCACTTGGATATGTTTGTGGTCATGGTCAGTGGCACATGCCAACTTTGTCAATGCATCGCACACAAAAGCCGCACTGAGCCACCAGTGCTTTACCTCGTTTATACCTGCAACGTTATGCCTAGCACACGTGCACTGTGATTGGGTACTCTGACTGTGGCTGACTCATGTGATGATTCATAGAAGTTAAAGTCACTTGGTTATCTTTGTGGTCATGGTTAGTTGCACAGGCCAACTTTGTCAAGGCATTGCGCACAAAAGCCACACCGAGCCACCAGTATTCTACCTTGTTTGTTCCTGCAAGATCATGCATAGTACATGTGCACTGTGATTGGGCAATCTGACCGTGGCTAACTCCTGTTACAATTCGTAGAAGTTAAAGTCACTTGGATAAATTTGTGGTCATGGTCAGTTGCACATGCCAACTTTGTCAAGGCATTGCACACAATTGCCACACCAAGCCACCGGTTTTTTACCTTGTGTATACCTGCAAGGTTATGCACATTACAGGTGCACTGTGATTGGGCACTCTGACTGTGGCTGACTCATGTGCTGATTCATAGAAGTTAAAGTCATTTGGTTAACTTTGTTGTCACGGTCAGCTGCACAGGCCAACTTTGTCAAGGCATTGCGCACAATAGCGACACCAAGCCACCGGGTTTTTACCTTGTTTATACCTGCAAGATCATGCATAGTTCATGTGCCCTGTAATAAGGCACTCTGACCATGGCTGACTCATGTTACAATTGGTAGAAGTTAAAGTCACGTGGGTACGTTTGTAGTCATGGTCAGTGGCACATACCAACTTTGTCAAGGCATCGCGCACAATAGCCGCACTGAGCCACCACTGTTTTACCTTGTTTATACCTGCAAGCTTATGCCTAGCACACGTTCACTGTGATTGGGTACTCTGACCATGGCTGACTCACGTGATGATTCATAGACGTTTAAGGTACTTGGATAGACTTGTGGTCATGGTCAGTTGCACATGCCAACTTTGTCAGGGCATAGGGCACAATAGCCACGCCACGCCACCGGTTTGTTTACCTTGTTTACACCTGCAAGGTCATGCATATGAGATGTGCACTGTGATTGGGCACTCTGACCGTGGCTGACTCATGTTACGATGCGTAGAAGTTAAAGTCACTTGCTATACTTTGTGGTCATGGTCAGTGGCACATGCCAACGTTGTCAAGGCATTGCGCACAATAGCCACACCAAACCACCAATTTCTTGCCTTGTTTATATCCGCAAGGTCATGCGTAGTACACTTGCACTGTGATTGGGTACTCTGACTGTAGCAGAATCATGTGATGATTCATAGAAGTTGAAGTCACTAGGTAAACTTTATGGTCATGGTCAGTGGGACACGCCAACTTTGTCAAGGTATTACGCACAATAGTCACACCGAGCCACCGGGTTTTTACCTTGTTTATACCTGAGAGGTCATGCATAGTACATGTGCACTGTAACTGGGCACTCTGACCGTGGCTGACTCGTGTTACAATTCGTAGAACTTAAAGTCACTTGGTAAATTTTGTGGTCATGGTTAGTGACACATGCCCACTTTGTCAAGGCATTGCGCACAATAGCCACACCAAGCCACCAGTATTCTACCGTGTTTATACCTGCAAGGTCATGCATAGTACATGTATACTGTGATCGAGCACTCTGACCGTGGCTGACGCGTGCTCCAATTTGTCAGAGTTATAAGTACTTGGTTAACTTTGTGGTCATGGTCAGTTGCACATGCCAACTTTGTCAAGGCATTGCGCACAACAGAAACACCAAGACACCAGTTTTTTACCTTTTATATACCTGCAAGGTCATGCATAGTACATGTGCACTGTGATTGGGCACTCTGACCGCGGCTGACTCGTGTTACGATGCGTAAAAGTTAAATTCACCTGGTTAACTTTGTGGTCATGGTCAGTGGCACATGCCAACTTTGTCAAGACATTGTACACAATAGCCACAGTGAGCCACCAATATTCTACCTTGCTTATACCTGCAAGGTCATGCATAGTACATGTGCATTGTGATTGGGCACTCTGACGGTGGCTGACTCGTGCTACAATTTGTAGAAGTAAAAGTTACTTGGATAAATTTGTGGTCATGATCAGTGGCACATGTCAACTTTGTCAAGGCATTGCGCATGATAGCCGCACTGAGCCACCAGTGTTTTACCTTGCTTATGCCTGAAAGGTTTTGCCTAGCACACGTGCACTGTGATTGGACAATCTGATCATGGCTGACTCGTGTTATGATTCGTAGAAGTTCCAGTCACTTGGTAAACTTTGTGGTCATGGTCAGTGGCACATGACAACTTTGTCAAAGCATTGCGCACAATAGCCACACCAAGCCACCGGTATTTTTACCTTGTTCATACCTGCCAAGTCATGGATAGTACATGTGCACTGTGACTGGGCACTTTGACAGTGGCTGACTCATGTGATGATTCATAGAAGTTAAAGTCACTTGGTGAACTTTGTGGTCATGGTCAGTTGCACAGGTAAACTTTGTCAAGGCATTGCGCACAATAGCCACACCAAGCCACCGGTTTTTTTACCTTGTTCATACCTGCCAAGTCATGCATAGTACATGTGCACTGTGATCGGGCCCTCTGACTGTGGCTGACTCGTGTTACAATTCGTAGAAGTTAAAGTCACGTGGATAAGTTTGTGGTCATGGTCAGTGGCACATGCCAACTATGTCAAGGCATTGCGCACAATAGCCGCACAGAGCCACCAGTGTTTTACCGTTTTATACCTGCAAGTTTATGCCTAGCACACGTGTACTGTGATTGGACACTCTGACCGTGGCTGACTCATGTCATGATTCATAGACGTTAAAGGTACTTGAATAAATTTGTGGTCATGGTCACTTGCACATGCCAACTTTGTCAAGGGATTGCGCACAATAGCCCGGCCAGGCCACCGGTTTTTTCCCTTGTTCATACCAGCACGGTCATGCATACTACATGTGCACTGTGATTGGACATTCTGACCGTGGCTGACTTGTGTTACGATGCGTAGAAGTTAAAGTCACTTGGTAAACTTTGCGGTCATGGTCAGTGGCACAGGCCAACTTTGTCAAGGCATTGCGCACAATAGCCACACTGCGCCACCAGCATTTTACCTTGTTTATACTTGCAAGTATAATCCTAGCACACGTGCACTTTGATTGGACACCAGAGCCACCAGTATTGTACATTGTTTGTACCTGCAAGATCATGCCTAGTACATCTGCACTGTGATTGGACACTCTGAATGTGGCTGACTCGTGTTATGATTCATGGAAGTTAAAGTCACTTGGATACATTTGTGGTCATGGTCAATGGCAAATGCCAACTTTGTCAAGGCATTCGCTCAATAGCCACACCGAGCAACCAGTATTCTACCTTGATTATACCTGCAAGGTCATGCCGTGTATATATGCACCGTGATTGGACACTATGACTGTGGCTGACTTGTGTTATGATTCATAGCCGTTTAAGGTACTTGGTAAACTTTGTGGTCATGGTCAATGGCACATGCCAACTTTGTCAAGGCATTGTGTACAACAGCCACGGTCAGTGTGTCCAATCACAGTGCATATATACAGGGCATGACCTTGCAGGTATAACCAGGTAGAATACTGGTGGTTTGGTGTGGCTATTGTGCACAATGCCTTGACAAAGTTGGCATGTACCACTGACCATGACCACAAATGTATCCAAGTGAATTCTACTTCTATTGATCATAACACATGTCAGCCACGGTCAGAGTTTCCAGTCGCAGTGCAGATGTACTAGGCATGATCTTGCAGGTGCAAACAAGCTAGAATACTGGTGGCTCAGTGTGGCTATTGTGCGCAATGCCTTGACGAAGTTGGCATGTGCCACTGACCATGACCACAATGTTTACCAAGTGACTTAAACGGCTATGAATCATAACACGAGTGAGCCACGGTCAGAGTGTCCAATCACACTGCAGATGTACTAGGCATGATCTTGCAGGTGCAAACAAGGTAAAAACCCGGCGGCTTGGCACGGCTATTGTACGCAAGCCTTCACACAGTTGGCATGCGCCACTGACCATGACCACAAAGCTTACCAAGTACATTCAACGGCTATGAATCATAACACAATCCAGCCAAGGCCAGGGTGTCCAATCACAGTGCAGCTATACTGGGCATGACCTTACAGGTATATAAAAGGTAGAATACTGGTGACTCGGTGTGGCTATTGTGGGCAATGCCTTGGCAAAGTTGGCATGTGCCACTGGCCATGACCACAAGTGTATCCAATGGACTTTTACTTCTATTGATGATAACACGAGTCAGCCACGTTCAGAGTGTCCAATCACAGTGCAGATGTACTAGGCATGATCTTGCAGGTTCAAACAAGGTAAAAATCTGTTGGCTTGGTGTGGCTATTGTGCGCAATGCCTTGACAAAGTTTGCATGTGCCACTTCCATGACACCAAATGTATCCAAGTGAGTTTTACTTCTATTGATCATAACACGAGCCAGCCACGGTCAAAGTGTCCAATCACAGTGCAGATGCACTAGGCATGATCTTGCAGGTGTAAACAAGGTAGAATACTGGTGACCCGGTGTGGCTATTGTGCGCAATGCCTTGACAAAGCTGGCACGTGCCACTGACCATGACCAAACAGTTTACCAAGTACCTTAACGGCTATGAATCATAACGCGAGTCAGCCACGGTCAGAGTGTCCAGTCACAGTGCAGATATACAAGGCATGACCTTGCAGATACAAACAAGGTAGAATACTGGTGACTCCGTAAGGCTATTGTGCGCAATGCCTTGACAAAGATTTCATGTGCCACTGACCATGACCACAACTGTATCCAAGTGACTTTTACTTCTATTGATCATAACACGAGTCAGCCACGGTCAGAGTGCCCAGTCGCAGTACACATGTAATACGCACGGCCTTGCAGGTATAAACAAGGTGGACAACTGGTGGCTTGGCACGACTTTGTGCACAATGCTTTGACAATGTTGGCATGTGCCACTGACCATGACCACAAATTTTACCAAGTACCTTAAACGGCTATGAATCATAACACGAGTCAGCCACGGTCAGTGTGTTCAATCACGGTGCAGATACTCTGGGCATGACCTTACAGGTATAAACAAGGTAGAATAATGGTGGCACGGTGTGGCTTTTGTGTGCAATGCCTTGGCAAAGTTGGCATGTACCACTGACCATGACCACAAATGTATCCAAGTGACTTTTACTTCTATTGATCATAACACGGGTCAGCCACAGTCAGAGCGTCCAATCGTAGTAAAGATGTACTAGGCATGATCTTGCAGGTGCAAACAAGCTAGAACACTGGTGGCTTGGTGTGGCTATTGTGTTCAATGCCTTGACAAAGTTGGCATGTGCCACTGACCATGACCACAAAGTTTACCAAGTACCTTAAACGGCTATGGATCAGAACACGAGTCAGCCACGGTCAGAGTGTCATATCACATTGCAGATATACTGGGCATGACCTTTTAGGTATGAACAAGGTAGAATACTGGTGGCTCAGTGTGGCTATTGTGCGCAATGCCTTGACAAAGTTGGCATGTGCCACTGACCATGACCACAAATGTATCCACTTGGAAAAACATGGACTTTTACTTCTATTGATCATAACACGAGTCAGTCACGGTCAGAGTGCCCAATCACAGTGCACATCTAACATGCATGACCTTGCAGGCATAAACAAGGTTAAAAACCGGTGGCTTGGAATGGCTATTGTGTACAATGCCTTGACAATGTTGGCATGTGCCACTGACCATGACCACAAAATTTACCAAGTACCTTAAACGGCTATAAATCATAACATGAGTCAGCCACGGTCAGAGTGTCCAATCACAGTGTACATACTCTGGGCATGACCTTACTGGTATAAAAAAGGTGGAATACTGGTGGCACGGTGTGGCTATTGTGTGGAATGCCTTGGCAAACTTGGCATGTGCCACTGACCATGACCACAGATGTATCCAAGTGACATTTACTTCTATTGATCATAACACGAGTCAGCCACGGTCCGAGTGTCCAATCACAGTGCAGATGTACAGGGCATGATCTTGCAGGTTCAAACAAGGTAAAAACCCGGTGGCTTGGTGTGGCTATTGTGCGCCCTGCCTTGACAAAGTTGGCATGTGGCACCGACATAACCACAAATGCATCAAAGTGAATTTTACTTTTATTGATCATAACACGAGTCTGCCACGGTCAGAATGGCCAATCACAGTGCAGATGTACTAGGCATGATCTTGCAGGTATAAACAATGTAGAATATTGGTGGCTTGGTGTGACTATTGTGCGCAATGCCTTGACAAAATTGACATGTGCCACTAACCATGACCACAAAGTGTGCCATGTACCTTAAACTGCTATGAATCATAACACGAGTCAGCCACAGTCAGAGAGTCCAGTCACAGTGCAGATATTCTGGGTATTACCGAGCAGGTATGAGCAAGGTAGAATACGGGTGGCTTGGTATGGCTATTGTGCGCAATGCCTTGACAAAGTTGGCATGTGCCACTGACCATGACCACAAATGTATCCAAGTGACTTTACTTCTATTGATCATAAAACGAGTTAGCCACGGTCAGAGTTCTCAACCACTGTGCACATCCAATATGCACGACCTTGCTGGTATAAACAAGTTAAAAAACAAGCTGCTTGGCATGGCCATTGTGCGCAATGCCTTGACAAAGTTGGCATGTGCCATAAACCATGACCACAATGTTTACCAAGTACCTTAAACGGCTATGGTTCATAACACGAGTCAGCCACGGTCAGAGTGTCCAATCACAGTGAAGATGTACTAGGCATGACCTTGCAGGTACAAACAAGGCATTACACTAGTGGCTCGGTGTGGCTATTGTGCGCAACGCCTTGACAAAGCTGGCATGTGCCACTAACCATGACCACAAAGTTTACCGAATGAATTTAACTTCTACGAATCGTAACACGAGTCAGCCACGGTAAGAGTGCCCAAGCACAGTGCACATCTTATATGCATGACCTTGCAGGTATGAACAAGGTAAAAAACTGGTGGCTTGGCACGGCTATTGTGCGCAATGCCTTGACAAAGTTGGCATGTGCCACTGACCATGAACACAAAGTTTACCAAGTACCTTAAATGGCAATGAAACATAACACGAGTCAGCCACGGTCAGGGTGTCCAATCACATTGCAGATATACTGTGCTTGACCTTACAGGTATAAACAAGGTAGAATACTGGTGGCGCAGTGTGGCTATTCTGCGCAATGCCTTGACAAAGTTTGCATGTGCCGCTAACCATGACCACAATGTTTACTAAGTGCGTTTAACTTCTACGAATCGTAACACGGGGCAGCCAAGGTAAGAGTGCCCAATCACAGTGCATATCTTATATGCATGACCTTGCAGGTATAAACAAGGTAAAAAACCAGTGTCTTGGCATGGCTATTGTGCAAAATGCCTTGACAAAGATGGCATATGCCACTGACCATGACCACAAAGTTTACCAAGTACCTTAAACGGCTATGAATCATAACTCGAGTCAGCCACGGTCAGAGTGTCTAATCACTGTGCAGATATACAAGAAATGACCTTGCAGGTATAAACAAGGTAGAATACTGGTGGCTCGGTGTGGCTATTGTGCACAATGCCTTGACAAAGTTGGCATGTGCCACTGACCATGACCATAAATGTATCCAAGTGACATACACTTATATAGATCATAACACAAGTCAGCCACGGTCAGAGTTTCCAATCACAGTGCAGATGTACTAGGCATGATCTTGCAGGTGCAAACAAGGTAGAATATTGGTGGCTCGGTGTGGCGATTGTGCGCAATGTCTTGACAAAGTTGGCATGTGCCACTGACCAGGACCACAAAGTTTACCAATTGACTTTAACTCCACAAATCATAACACGAGTCAGCCACGGTCAGAATGTCCAATCACAGTGTACATATACTGGACATGACCTTACATGCATAAACAAGGTAGAATACTGGTTGCTCGGTGTGGCTATTCTGCGCAATGCATTGACAAAGTTGGCATGTGCCACTGACCATGACCACAAGGTTTACCAAGTACCTTAAACGGCTATGGATCATAACACGAGCCAGCCACGGTCAGAGTGTCCAAGTACAGCGCAGATATACTGGGCATGACCTTGTGGGTATAAGCAAGGTGGGATACTGGTTGCTTGGTGTGGCTATTGTGCGTAATGCCTTGACAAAGTTCGCATGTGCCACTGACCATGACCACAAATGTATCCAAGTGACATACACTTCTACTGATCATAACACGAGTCAGCCACGGTCAGAGTGTGCAATCATAGTGCAGATGTACTAGGCATGATCGTGTAGGTGCAATTAAGGTAAACAACCGGTGGCATGGCACGGCTATTGTGCGCAATGCCTTGACAAAGTTGGCATGTGCCACTGACCATGACAAGAACGTTTACCAAGTACCTTAAACGACTATGAATCATAACAGAAGTCTGCCACGGTCAGATTGTCCAATCATAGTGCAGATATACTGGGCATGACCTTATAGGTATAAACAAGGTAGAATACTGGTGGCTCGGTGTGGCTACTGTGTGCAATGCATTGACAAAGTTGGCATGTGCCACTGACCATGACCACAAATTTATCCAAGTACATTAAACGGCTTTGAATCATAACACAAGGCAGCCAATGTCAGGTTGTCCAATCACAGTGCAGATATACTGGGAATGACATTGCATGTATAAAAAAAGGTAGAATACTGGTTGCTCGGTGTGCCTATTGTGTGCAATGCCTTGACAAAGTTGGCACGTGCCACTGACCATGACCACAAATCTATCCAAGTGACTTTTACTTCTTTTGATCATAACACAAGGTAGCCACGGTCAGAGTGTCCAATCACAGTGCAGATGTACTATGCATGATCTTGCAGGTTCAAACAAGGTAAAAAGCCGGTGACTTGGTGTGGCTATTGTGTGTAATGTCTTGACAAAGTTGGCATGTGCCACTGACCATGACCACAAATGAATCAAAGTGACTTTTACTTCTACTGATCATAACACAAGTCAGCCACGGTCATAGTGTCCAATCACAGTGCAGATGTACTAGGCATGATCTTGCAGGGTTAAACAAGGTAGAATTCTGGTGGCTAGGTGTGGCTATTGTCCACAATGCCTTGACTCCGTTGGCATGTGCCACTGACCATGACCACAAAGTTTACCAAGTGACTTTAACTTCTACAAATCGTAAAACGAGTCAGTCACGCTCAGAGTACCCAATCACAGCGCACATGTAATATGCATGACCTTGCAGGTATAAATAAGGTAAAAAACCGGTGGCTTGGCACGGCTATTGTGCGCAATGCCTTGAAAAAGTTGGCATGTGCCACTGACCATGACCACAAAGTTTATCAAGTACCTTAAACGGCTATGAATCACAACAAGAGTCGGCCACGGTCAGAGTGTCCACTCACAGTACAGATGTATTGGTCATGACCTTGCAGGTGTAAACAAGGTAGAATACTGGTGGCTCGTTGTGGCTATTGTGCGCAATGCCTTGACAAAGTTGGCATGTGCCACTGACCATGACTACAAATGTATCCAAGTGATGTTTACTTCTATTGATCATACAACGAGTCAGCCACGGTTAGAGTGTCCAATCGCAGTGTAGATGTACTAGGCATGATGTTGCAGGTGCAAACAAGGTAGAATAATTGTGTCTCAGTGTGGCTATTGTGCGCAATGCCTTGACAAAGTTGACATGTGCCACTGACCATGACCACAAAGTTTACCATGTACCTTAAATGGCTATGAATCATAACACGAGTCAGCCACGGTCAGAGTGTCCAAGCACAGTGCAGACATAGTGGGCATGACCTTGAAGGTATAAACAAGGTAAAAAACTAGTAGATTGGCACGGCCATTGTGCATAATGCCTTGACAAAGTTGGCATGTGCCACTGACCATGACCACAAAGTTTATCAAGTACCTTAAATGGCTTTGAATCACAACACGAGTCAGCCACGGTCAGTGTGTCCAATCACAGTGCATACATACTGGGCATGACCTTGCAGGTATAAATACGGTAGAATACTGGGGGCTCGGTGTGGCTATGGTGCGCAATGCCTTGACCAAGTTGGCATGTGCCACTGACCATGACCACAAATGGTTCCAAGTGACTTTTACTTCTATTGATCACACAATGACTCCGCCACGGTCAGAGTGTCCAATCACAGTGCAGATGTACTCGGCATGATCTTGCAGGTGCAAAAAAGGTAGAATACTGGTGGCTCGGTATGGCTATTGTGCGCAATGCCTTGACAAAGTTGGCATGTGCCACTGGCCATGACCACAAAGTTTACCAGGTGACTTTAACTTATACGAATCATAACAGGAGTCAGCCACGGTCAGAGTGTCCAATTACAGTGCAGATGTACTAGGCATGATCTTACAGGTGCAAACAAGGAAGAATACTGGTGGCTCGGTGTGGCTATTTTGCGCAATTCCTTGACAAAGTTGGCATGTGTCACTGACCATGACCACAGATGTATCCAAGGGACTTTTACTTCTATTGATCATGACACGAGTCAGCCACCGTCAGAGTGTCCAATCAGAGTGCAGATGTACTAGGCATGATCTCGCAGGTAGAAACAAGGTAGAATACTGGTGGCTTGGTGTCGCTATTGTGTGCAATGCCTTGACAAAGTTGGCATGTGCCGCTGACCATGACCACAAATGTATGCAAGTGACGTTTGCTTCTACTGATCATAACACGAGTCAGCCACGGTCAAAGTGTCCAATAACAGTGCAGATGTACTAGGCATGATCTTGCAGGTATAAACAAGGTAGAATACTGGTGGCTCGGTGTGGCTATTGTGCGCAATGCCTTGACTCAGTTGGCATGTGCCACTGACCATGACCACAAAGTTTACCATGTGACTTTAACGTCTACGAATCGTAAAACGAGTCAACCACGGTTAGAGTGCCCAATCACAGCCCACATATAATATGCATGACCTTGCAGGTATACACAAGGTAAAAAACCGTTGGATTGGCACGGCTATTGTGCGCAATGCCTTGACAAAGTTGGCATGTGCCACTGACCATGACCACAAAGTTTATCAAGTACCTTCAACGGCTATGAATCACAACAAGAGTCAGCCACGGTCAGAGTGTCCAGTCACAGTGCACATATACTGGACATGACCTTGCAGGTGTAAACAAGGTAGAGTATTTGTGGCTCGGTGTGGCTATTGTGCGCAATGCCTTGAAAAAGTTGGCATGTGCCACTGGCCATGACCACAAATTTTACCAAGTGACTTTAACTTCTACAAATCATAACACGAGTCAGCCATGGTCGGAGTGTCCAATCACAGTGTAGATGTACTAGGCATGATCTTGCAGGTACACACAAGGTATAATACTGGTGGCTCACTGTGGCTATTGTGTGCAATTCCTTGACAAAGTTGGCATGTGCCACTAACCATGACCACAAATGTATCCAGGTGCCTTTTACTTGTATCGATCATAACACGACTCAGCCATGGTCAGAGTGTCCAATCACAGTTCAGATGTACGAGTGATGATCTAGCTGGTAGAAACAAGGTAGAATACTGGTGGCTCCGTGTGGCTATTGTGTGCAATGCCTTGACAAAGTTGACATGTGCCACTGACCATGACTACAACGTTTACTAAGTACCTTTAACGGCTATGAATCATAACATGAGTCAGCCATGGTCAGAGTGTCCAATCATACTGTAGATATACTGAGCATGACCTTGCAGGTACAAACAAGGTAGAATACTGGTAGATCGGTGTGGCTATTGTGTGCAATGCCTTGAAAAAGTTGGCATGTGCCACTGATCATGACCACAAAGTTTACCAACTGACCTTAACTTCTACGAATCAGAACACGAGTCAGCCAGGGTCAGAATGGCCAATCACAGTGCAGATGTACTAGGCATGATGTTGCAGGTGCAAACAAGATGGAATACTGGTGGCTTGGTGTGGCTATTATGCGCAAATCCTTGACACAGTTGGAATGTGCCCCTGACCATGGCCACAAATGTACCCAAGTGACTTTTACTTCTGTTGATCCTAACACGAGTCATTCGGTCAGAGTGTCCAAT
Source organism: Penium margaritaceum (assembly GCA_023375785.1). NCBI lineage: Eukaryota > Viridiplantae > Streptophyta > Zygnematophyceae > Desmidiales > Peniaceae > Penium > Penium margaritaceum. The sequence goes on along the minus strand of SZWC01000598.1, from coordinate 67,917 downwards.
CACAGTGCAGATGTACTAATCATGATGTAGCAGGTAGAAACAAGGTAGAATACTGGTGGCTTGGTGTGGCTATTGTGTGCTATGCCTCGACAAAGTTGGCATGTACCACTGACCATGACCACAAAGTTTACCATGTGACTTTAACGTCTACGAATCGTAAAACGAGTCAACCACGGTTAGAGTGCCCAATCACAACCCACATATAATATGCATGACCTTGCAGGTATAAACATGGTAAAAAACCATTGGATTGGCACGGCTATTGTGCACAATGCCTTGACAAAGTTGGCATGTGCCACTGACCATGACCACAAAGTTTATCAAGTACCTTAAACGGCTATGAATCACAACAAGAGTCAGCCACGGTCAGAGTGTCCAGTCACAGTGCAGATATACTGGACATGACCTTGCAGGTGTAAACAAGGTAGAATATCTGTTGCTCGGTGTGGCTTTTGTGCGCAATGCCTTGAAAACGTTGGCATGTGCAACTGGCCATGACCACAAATTTTACCAAGTGACTTTAACTTCTATGAATCATAACACAAGTCAGCCACGGTCGGAGTGTCCAATCACAGTGTAGATGTACTAGGCATGATCTTACACGTACAAACAAGGTATAATACTGGTGGCTCAGTGTGGCTATTGTGCGCAATTCCTTGACAAAGTTGGCATGTGCCACTAACTATGACCACAAATGTATCCAAGTGCCTTTTACTTATATCGATCATAACACGAGTTAGCCATGGTCAGAGTGTCCAATCACAGTGCAGATGTACCAGGGATGATCTAGCAGGTAGAAACAAGGTAGAATACTGGTGGCTCCGTGTGGCTATTGTGTGCAATGCCTTAACAAAGTTGGCATGTGCCACTGACCATGACTACAAAGTTTACCAAGTACCTTTAACGGCTATGAATCATAACACGAGTCAGCCATGGTCGGAGTGTCCAATCATACTGTAGATATACTGAGCATGACCTTGCAGGTACAAACAAGGTAGAATACTGGTAGATCGGTCTGGATATTGTGCGCAATGCCTTGACAAAGTTGGCATGTGCCACTGACCATGACCACAAAGTTTACCAACTGACCTTTACTTCTACGAGACATAACACGAGTCAGCCACGGTCAGAATGTCCAATCACAGTGCAGATGTACTAGGCATGATGTTGCAGGTGCAAACAAGGTGGAATACTGGTGGCTCGGTGTGGCTATTGTGCGCAAATCCTTGACACAGTTAGAATGTGCCACTGACCATGACCAGAAATGTACCCAAGTGACTTCTACTTCTATTGATCCTAACACGAGTCATTCGGTCAGAGTGTCCAGTCACAGTGCAGATGTACTAATCATGATGTACCAGGTAGAAACAAGGTATAACACTGGTGGCTCGGTGTGGCTATTGTGTGCTATGCCTCCACAAAGTTGGCATGTGCCACTGACCATGACCACAAAGTTTACCAAGTACCTTAAACGGCTATGAATCATAACACGAGTCAGCCATGGTCAGAGTGTCCAATCACAGTGCAGATATACTGTGCATGACCTTGCAGGTACAAACAAGGTAGAATACCGGTAGATCAGTGTGGTTGTTGTGCGTGATGCCTTGACAAAGTTGGCATGTGCCATTGACCATGACCACAAAGTTTACCAAGTGACTTTAACTACTACGAATCGTAACACAAGTCAGCCACGGTCAGAGTTCCCAATCACAGTTCAGATGTACTTGGCATGACCTTGCAGGTAGAAACGATGTAGACACCGGTCGCCTGGCACGGCTGCTGAGCGCAATGCCCCGACAAAGTTGGCATTTGCCACAGACCATGACCACAAAGTTTACCAAGTACCTTAAACAACTATGAATCATAACACAAGTTAGCCATGGTCAGAGTGTTCAATTACAGTGCAGATAAACTGGACATGACCTTACAGGTATAAACAAGGTAGAATACTGGTAGCTTGGTGTGGCTACTGTGTGCAATGCTTTGACAAAGTTGGCATGTGCCACTGACCATGACCACAAA
>SZWC01000598.1:38786-65837 GCA_023375785.1 Penium margaritaceum | reverse complement strand
GCATGTGCCACTGACCATGACCACAAAGTTAACCAAGTGACTTTAACTTCTACGAATCGTAACACGAGTCAGCCACGGTCCGAGTGCTCAATCACAGCGTACATCTAATATGCATGACCTTGCAAGTATGAACAAGGTAAAAAACCGGTGGCTTGGCACGGCTATTGTGCGCAATATCTTAACAAAGTTGGCATGTGCCACTGACCATGACCACAAAGTTTACCAAGTACCTTAAACGGCTATTAATCATAACACGAGTCAGCCACGGTCAGAGTGCCCAATCACAATGCAGATGTAATGGACATGACCTTACAGGTATGAATAAGGTAGAATACTGGTGGCTCGTTGTGGCTATTGTGCACAATACCTTGACAAAGTTGGCATGTGCCACTGACCATGACCACAAATGTATCCAAGTGACTTTTACTTCCATGAACCATAACACGAGTCAGCCATGGCCGGAGTGTTCAATCACAGTTCAGATGTACTAGGCATGACCTTGCAGGCATGAACAAGGTAGAATACTGGTGGCTTGGCACGGCTATTGTGGGCTATGCCTTGACAAAGTTGGCATGTGCCACTGACCATGACCACAAAGTTTACCAAGTACCTTAAACGGCTATGAATCATAACACGAGTCAGCCACTGTCAGAGTGTCCAATCACAGCGCACATCTAATATGCATGATCTTACAGGTATAATCAAGGTAAAAACCCTGTGGCTTGGCACAGCTATTGTGCGCAATGCCTTGACAAAGTTGGCATGTGCCACTGACCATGACCACAACGTCTGCCAAGTACCTTAAACAGATATGAATCAAAACATGAGTTGGCCATGGTGAGAGTGTCCAATCATAGTGCAGAAGTACTAGGCATGGTCTTGCAGGTAAAAACAAGGTAGAATACTTGTAGATCGGTGTGACTATAGTGCGCAATGCCTTGACAATGTTTGCATGTGCCACTGACCATGACCACAAAGTTTACCAAGTGACTTAAAACGGCCATGAATCATAACACGAGTCAGCCACAGTCAGAGTGTCCAATCACAGTGCAGATATGCTGGGCACGACCTTACAGGTACAAACAAGGTAGAATACTGGTGGCTCGGTATGGCTATAGTGCGGAATGCCTTGACAAAGTTGGCATGTGGCACATGCCAACTTTGTCAAGGCATTGCATACAATAGCCACCCCAAGCCAGCAGTATTCTACCTTGTTTGCACCTGCAAGATCATGTCTAGTACATTTGCACTGTGATTGGACACTCTGACCGTGGCTTACTCGTGTTATGCTCAATAGAGGCAAAAGTCACTTGGATACATTTGTGGTCATGGTCAGTGGCACATGCCAACTTTGTCAGGGTATTGCGCACAATAGCCACAACGAGCCACCAGCATTCTACATTTTTTGTACCTGCAAGGTCATGCCCAGTATATCTGCACTGTGATTGGACACTCTGATCGTGGCTGACTCAAGTTATGATTTGTAGAAGTTAATGTCACTTGGTGAACGTTCTGGTCATGGTCAGTGGCACATGTCAACTTTGTCAAGGCATTACTTACAATAGCCACACAGAGACACCAATGTTCCATTTTCGGACCTGCAAGATCATGCCTAGTATATCTACACTGTGATTGGACACTCTGACCATGGCTGACTTGTGTTATGATAAATAGAAGTAAAAGTCACTTGGATACATTTGTGGTCATGGTCAGCGGCACGTGCCAACATTGTCAAGGCATTGCGCACAATAGCCACATCGAGACACCAGTATTCTACCTTGTTTGTACCTGCAAGATCATGCCTAGTACATCTGCACTGTGATTGGAAACTCTGACCGTGGCTGACACATGTTATGATCACTAGAAGGAAAAGTCACTTGGATATATTTGTGGTCATGGTCAGTGGCACATGCCAATGTTGTCAAGGCATCGTGCACAATAGGCACACCAAGTCACCAGTATTCTACCTTGTTTATACCTGCAAGGTCATGCCCATTATATCTTCACTGTGACTAGAAACTCTGACCGTGGCTGACTCGTGTTATGATTCATAGCTGTTTCAGGTACATGGTTAACATTTCGGTCATGGTCAGTGGCACATGCCAACCTTGTCAAGGCATTTCGCACAATTGCCGTGCCAAACCACCAATTTTTACCCTGTCTATACCTGCAAGGTCATGCATATTAGATGTGCACTGTGATTGGGTACTCTGACCATGGCTGACTCGTGTTATGATTTGTAGAAGTTAAAGTCACTTGGTAAACTTTGTGCTCATGGTCAGAGGCACATGCCAACTTTCCCAAGGCATGGCGCACAATAGCCACACCAAGCCACCAGTATTCTGCCTTGTTTGCACCTGCAAGATCATTCCTAGTACATAAGCATTGTGATTGGACACTCTGACCGTGGCTGACTCGTGTTATGATCAATAGAAGTAAAAGTCACTTGGATGCATTTGTGGTCATGGTCAGTGGAACATGCCAACTTTGTCAAGGCATTGCGCACAATAGCCACACCAAGCCACCAGTATTCTACCTTATTTATACTTGCAAGGTCATGCCTAGTATATATGCCCTGTTTTTGGACACTCTGACCGTGGCTGGCTCGTGTTATGATTCATAGCTGTTTAAGGTACTTGGTAAGCTTTGTGGTCATGGTCAATGGCACATCCCAACATTGTCAAGGCATTGCGCACAATAGCCGTGCCAAGCCACCGGTTTACCTTGTTTATACCTGCAAGGTCATGCATATTAGATGTGCACTGTGATTGGGCACTCTGACCGAGGCTGACGCGTGTTACGATTCTTAGAAGTTGAAGTCACTTCGTAAACTATGTGGTCATGGTCAGTGGCACATGCCAACTTTTTCAAGGCATTGCGCACAATAGCCACACCGAGCCACCATTATTCTACCTTGTTTGCACCTGCAAGATCCCTCCTAGTACATCTGCACTGTGATTGGACACTCTGACCGTGGCTGACTTGTGTTATGATCAATATAAGTCAAAGTCACTTGGATACATTTGTGGTCATGGTCAGTGGCACATGCCAACTTTGTCAAGGCATTGCGCACAATAGCCACACCNATCTGCACTGTGATTGGACACTCTGACCGTGGCTGACTCGTGTTATGATTCATATCCGTTTAAGGTACTTGGTGAACTTTGTGGTCATGGACAGTGGCAAATGCTAACTTCGTCTAGGCATTGCGCACAATAGGCACACCGAGCCACCAGTATTCTACCTTTTTTATACATGTAAGGCCATGTTTAGTATATATACACTGTGATTGGAAACTCTGACCATGGCTGACTCATTTAGTTCAATAGAAGTAAATGTCATTTAAATACATTTGTGGTCATGTTTAGTGGCACATGCCAACTTAGTCAGGGCATTGCGCATAATAGCCACATCGAGCCACCAGTATTCTACCTTATTTGTACCTGCAAGATCATGCCTAGTACATCTGCACTCCGATTGGACAGTCTGTCCGTGGCTGACTCATGTTATGATCAATAGAAGTAAAAGTCACTCGGATACATTTGTGGTCATGGTCAGTGGCACATGCCAACTTTGTGAAGGTATTGCGAACAATAGCCACACCGAGCCACCCGTATTCTACCTTGTTTATACCTGCAAGGTCATGCCCAGTATATCTGGATATTGATTGGACATTCTGACTGTGGATGACTCGTGTTATGATTCATAGCCGTTCAAGGTACTAGGTAAACTTTGTAGTCATGGTCAGTGGCACATGCCAACTTTGTCAATACATTGCGCACAATAAACGTGCCAAGCCACCGGTTTTTTACCTTGTTTATACCTGCAAGGTCATGCATATTAGATGTCGGCTGTGATTGGGCACTCTGACCGTGGCTTTCTCGTGTTTGGATTTGGAGACGTTTAAGGTACTGGGTAAACTTTGTGGTCATGGTCAGTTGCACGTGCCAACTTTATCAAGGCATTGCGCACAATAGTCACACTGAGCCACCAGTATTGTACCTTGTTTACACCTGCAGGATCATGCCTAGTACATCTGCACTGTGATTGGACACTCTGACCATGGCTGACTCGTCTTATGATCCGTAGAAGTTAAAGTCACTTGGTAAACGTTGTGGTCATGGTCAGTGGCACATGCCAACTTTGACAAGGCATTGCGCACAATAGCCTCACAGCGCCACCCGTAAACTACCTTGTTTGCACCAGCAAGATCATGCCTAGTACATCTGCACTATCAATGGACACTCTGACCGTGGCTGACTCGTTTTATGATCAAATGAATTCAAAGTCACTTTGATATATTTGTGGTCATGGTCAGTGGCACATGCCAACTTTGTCAAGGCATTGCGCGCAATGACCACACCGAGCCACCAGTATTCTACCTTGTTTGTACCTGCAAGGTCATGTCCAGTATATCTACACTGTGATTGAACACTCTGACCGTGGCTGACTCGTATAATGATCAATAGAAGTAAAAGTCACTTGGATACATGTGTGGTCATGGTCAGTGGCACATGCCAACTTTGTCAAGGCATTGTGTACAATAACCAACCCAAGCCACTACTATTATACCTTGTTTGCACCTGTAAGATCATGCCTAGTACATCTGCACTGTGATTGGACACTCTGACCGTGGCTAACTCGTGTTATGATCAATGGAAGTAAAAGTCACTTGGATACATTTGTGGTCATGGTCAGTGGCACATGCCAAATTTGTCAAGGCATTGCGCACAATAGCCATACCGATCCACAAGTATTCTACCTTGTTCTTACCTGCAAGATCATGCCCAGTACATCTGCACTGTGATTGGACACTCTCACCGTGGCTAACTCGTTTAATGATTCATAGCCGTTTAGGGTACTTGGTAAACTTTGTGGTCATGGTCAGTGGCACATGCCAACTTTGTCAAGGAATTGCGCACAATAGCCGTGCCAAGCCACCGGTTTTACCTTGTTTATACCTGTAAGGTCATGCATATTATATGTGCACTGTGATTGGTTACTCTGACCGTGGCTGCCTCGTGTTATGATTCGTAGAAGTTAAAGTCACTTGGTAAGCTTTGTTGTCATGGTCAGTGGCACATGCCAACTTTGTCAAGGCATTGGGCACAATAGCCAAACCGAGCCACCAGTATTCTACCTTGTTTATACCTGCAATATCATGATTAGTACATCTGCACTGTGATTGGACACTCTGACCGTGGCTGACTCATGTTATGATCAATAGAAGTTAAAGTCACTTGGATACATTTGTGGTCATGGTCAGTAGCACATGCCAACTTTGTCAAGGCATTGCGCACAATAGCCACACATAGCCACCAGTACTCTACCTTGATTACACCTGCAATGTCATTCCCAGTATATCTACAGTGTGACTGGACAGTCTGACCGTGGCTGACTCGTGTTATGATTCATATCCGTCTAAGGTACTTGGTAAACGTTGTGGTCATGGTCAGTGGCACGTGGCAACTTTGTCCAGGCATTGCACACAATAGCCACACCGAGCCATAAGTATTCTACCTTGTTTGTACCTGCAAGGTCATGCCCAGTCTATCTGAACTGTGATCGGATACTCTGACCGTGGCTGACTCGTGTTATGATTCATAGCCGTTTAAGGTACTTGGTAACCTTTGTGGTCATGGTCAGTGGCACATGCAATCTTGGTCAAGGCATTGCGCACAATAGCCGGGCCAAGCAACCGGGTTTTTACTTGTTTACATATGCAATATCATGCCTAGTAAATCTGCACTGTAGTTGGGCAGTCTGACCCTGGCTGACTTGTGTAACGATTCGTAGAATTTAAAGTCACATGGTAAACTTTGTGGTCATGGTCAGTGGCACATGCCACCTTTGTAAGGGCGTTGCGTACAATAGCCACACCAAGCCACCAGTATTCTACCTTGTTTGCACCTGCAAGATCATGCCTAGTACATCTGCAATGTGATTGGACACTCAGACCGTGGAGGACTCGTGTTATGATCAATTGAAATGAAAGTCACTTGGATACATTTGCGGTAATGGTCAGTGGCGCATGCCAACTTTGTCAAGGCATTACGCACAATAGCCACACCGAGCTACCAGTATTCTACCTTGTTTGCACCTGCAAGATCATGCCTAGTACATCTGCACTATGGTTGGACACTCTGACAGTGGCTGACTCGTGTTATGATCAATAGAATTAGAAGTTACTTGGATACATTTTTGGTCATGGTCAGTGGCACATGCCAACTTTGTCAAGGTATTGCACACAATAGCCACACTGAGCCACCTGTATTCTATCTTGTTTATACCCGTACGGTCGTGCCCACTATATGTGCACTATGATTGGACACTCTGACCATGGCTGACTCGTGTTACAATTCGTAGAAGTTAAAGTCACTTGGTAAACTTTGTGGGCATGGTTAGTGGCACATGCCAACTTTCTCAAGGCATTGCGCATAATAGCCACACCGAGCCACTCGTATTCTACCTTGTTTGTACCTGCAAGATCACGTCTAGTAAATCTGCACTGTGATTGGATACTCTGACCGTGGCCAACTCGTGTTATGATCAAAAGAAGTAACAGTCACTAGGATACATTTGTGGTCATGGTCAGTGGCACATGCCAACTTCGTCAAGGCATTGCGCACAATAGCCACACTGAGCCACCAGTATTCTACCTTGTTTATACCTGGAAGTTCATGCCCAGTATATCTGCACTGTGATTGGACACTCTGACCGTGGCTGACTCGTGTTATGATCAAGAGAAGTAGAAGTCATTTTGATACAGTCGTGGTCATGGTCAGTGGCACATGCCTACTTTGTCAAGGCATTGCGCACAATAGCCACACCGAGCCACGAGAAATCTACCTTGTTTATACCTGCAAGGTCATGCCCAGTATATCTGCACTGTGATTGGATACTCTGACCGTGGCAGACTCATGTTATGATTCATAGCCGTTTGATGTACTGGGTAAACTGTGTGGTAATGGTCAGTGGCATATGCCAACTTTGTCAAGGCACTGCGCACAATAGCCGTACCAAGCCACTGGTTTTTTACCTTGTTTATGCCTGTAAGGTCATGCATATTAGATGTGCACTGTGATTGGGCACTCTGACCGTGGTTGACTCGTGTTACGATTCGTAGACGTTAAAGTCACTTGGTAAACTTTGTGGTCATGGTCAGTGGCACATGCCAACTTTGTCAAGGCATTGCGCACAATAGCCACACCAAACCACCAGTATTCTATGTTGTTTGCACCTCCAAGATCATGCATTGTACCTCTGCACTGTGATTGGATAGTCTGACCGTGGCTGACTCGTGTTATGATTCATAGCCGTTTAAGGTACTTGGTAAACTTTGTGGTCATGGTCAGTGGCACATGACAATTTTGTCAAGGCATTGCGCACAATAGCCGTGCCAAGACACCGGGTTTTTACCTTGCTTATACCTGCAAGGTCTTGCATATTAGATGTGCAATGTGGTTGGGTACTCTGAATGTGGCTGACTCGTGTTACAATTTGTAGAAGTTAAAGTCACTTGGTAAACTCTGTGGTCATGGTTAGTGGCACATGCCAACTTTGTCAAAGCACTGCGCACAATAGCCGTGCCAAGCCATCGGTTTTTTTCCTTGTTTATACCAGCAAGATCATGCATATTAGATGTGCACTGTGATTGGTCACCCTGACCGTGGCTGACTCGTGTTACAATTCGTAGAAGTTAAAGTCACTTGGTAAACTTTGTGGGCATGGTTAGTGGCACATGCCAACTTTCTCAAGGCATTGCGCATAATAGCCACACCGAGCCACTCGTATTCCACCTTGTTTGTACCTGCAAGATCACGTCTAGTACATATGCACTGTGATTGGACACTCTGACCGTGGCCGACTCGTGTTATGATCAAAAGAAGTAACAGTCACTAGGATACATTTGTGGTCATGGTCAGTGGCACATGCCAACTTCGTCAAGGCATTGCGCACAATAGCCACACCGAGCCACCAGTATTCTACCTTGTTTATACCTGGAAGGTCATGCCCAGTATATCTGCACTGTGATTGGACACTCTGACCGTGGCTGACTCGTGTCATGATTCATAGCCGTTTAATGTACTTGGTAAACTTTGAGGTCATGGTCAGTGGCACATGCCAACTTTGTCAAGGCATTGCGCACAATAGCCGTGCCAAGCCACCGGTTTTTTACCTTGTTTATACTTGAAAGGTCATGCATATTAGATGTGCACTGTGATTGGTCACTCTGACCGTGGCTGACTCGTGTTACGATTCGTAGAAGGTAAAGTCACTTGGTAAACTTTGTGGTCATGGTCAGTGGCACATGCTAACTATGTCAAGGGATTGCGCACAATAGCCACACCAAGCCACCGGTGTTTTACCTTGTTTGTAGCTGCAAGATCATGCCTAACACTACTGTACTGTGATTGTGCACTCTGACCGTGGCATACTCGTGTTATGATCAATATAAGTAAAGTCACTGGGGTATATTTGTGGTCATGGTCCGTGGCACATGCCAACTTTGTCAAGGAATTGCACAGAATAGCCACACCGATCTACCAGTATTCTACCCTGTTTATACCTGCAAGGTCATGCCCATTATATCTGCACCGTGATTGGACACTCTGACCGTGGCTGACCCGTGTTATGATTCATAGCCGTTTAATGTACTTGGTAAACTTTGTGGTCATGGTCGGTGGCACATGCCAAATTTGTCGAGGCATTGCGCACAATAGCCTTGCTAAGACACCAGTTTTTTACCCTGTTTATACCTATATGGTCATGGCTAGTACATCTGAACTGTGATTGGGTACTCTGACCGTGGCTGACTCGTGTTATGATTCATATAAGTTAAAGTCACTTCGCAAAAGTTGTGCTCATGGTCAGTGGCACATGCCAACTTTGTCAAGGCATTGCGCACAATAGCCACACCTAGCCACCAGTATTCTACCTTGTTCATGCCTGCAAGGTCATGCCTAGTAAATCTGCACAGTGATTGGACACTCCGACCCTGGCTGACTCGTGTTATGATTCATAGCCGTTTAATGTACTTGGTAAACTTTGTGGGCATGGCCACTGGCACATGCCCAATTTGTCAAGGCATTGCACAGAATAGCCATGCCAAGCCACCAGTTTTTTACATTGTTTATACCTCTAAGGTCATGGCTAGTACATCTGAAGTGTGATTGCGTACTCTGACCGTGGCTGACTCGTGTTATGATTTGTACATGTTAAAGTCACTTCGTAAACCTTGTGGTCATGGTCAGTGGCACATGCCAACTTTGTCAAGGCATTGTGCACAATAGCCACACCGAGCCACCAATATTCTACCTTGTTTATACCTGCAAGATCATGCCCAGTATATGTGCACAGTGATTGGACACTCAGACCCTGGCAGACTCGTGTTATGATTCATAGCTGTTTAATGTACTTGGTAACCTTTGTGGTCATGGTCAGTGGCACATGCCAACTTTGTCAAGGCATTGCGCACAATAGCCGTGCCAAGCCACAGGTTTTTTACCTTGTTTATACCTGCAAGGTCATGCATATTAGATTTACACTGTGATTGGGCACGCAGACCGTGGTTGACTCGTGTAACGATTCGTAGAAGTTAACGTCTTTTGGTAAACATTGTGGTCATGGTCAGTGGCACATGCCAACATTGTCAAGGCATTGCGCATAATAGCCATTCCGAGCCACCAGTATTCTACCTTGTTTGAACCTTCATCATCATGCCTTGCACATCTGCACTGTGATTGGAATCTGTGACCGAGGCTGACTTGTGTTATGATCAATAGATGTAAGAATCACTTGGACACATTTGTGGTCATGGTCAGTGGCACATGCAAACTTTGTCAAGGTATTGCGCACAATAGCCACACGGAGCCACCAGTATTCTACCTTGTTCATACCTGCAAGTTCATGCCTAGTATATCTGCACTGTGATTGGACACTCTGCCCGTCGCTGACTCGTGTTATGATTCATAGCCGTTTAAGGTACTTGGTAAACTTTGTGGTCATGGTCAGTCGCACATGCCAACTTTGTCAAGGCATTGCGCACAATAGCCGTGCAAAGCCACCGGTTTTTAACCTTGTTTATACTTGCAAGGTCATGCCTAGTACATCTGAACTGTGATTGGGCACTCTGACTGTGGCTGACTCGTGTTACGATTTGCAGAAGGTACAGTTACTTGGTAAACTTTGTGGTCATGGTCAGTGGCACATGCCAACTTTAACAAGGCATTGCGAACAATAGCCACACTGAGCCACCAATATTCTACCTTGTTTGCACCTGCAAGATCATGCCTACTATATCTGCACTGTGATTGGACACTCTGACAGTGGTTGACTCGTGTTATGATCAATAGAAGTAAAAGTCACTTGGATACATTTGTGGTAATGGTCAGTGGCACATGCCAGCTTTGTCAATGCCTTGCACATAATAGCCACACTGAGCCACCAGTATTCTACCTTGTTTATACCTGTAAGGTCATGCCCAATATATCTGCAATGTGATTGGACACTCTGCCCGTGGCTGACTCGTGTTATGATTCATAGCCGTTTAAGGTACTTGGTAAACTTTGTGGTCATGGTCAGTGGCAGATTCCAACTTGGTCAATGCATTGTGCAAAATAGCTCTGCCAAACCACCGGATTTTACCTTGTTTATACCTGGAAGGTCATGCCTAGTACATGTGAACTGTGAGTGGGCACTCGGACTGTGGCTGACTCGTGTTACAATTCGTAGAAGTTAAAGTCACTTGGTAATCATTGTGGTCATGGTCTGTGGCACATGCCAACTTTGTCAAGACATTGCGCACAATAGCCGTGCTAATACACCAGTTTTTACCCTGTTTATACCTGCAAGATCATTCATCTTAGATGTGCACTGTGATTGGGTACTCTGACCGTGGCTGCCTCGTGTAATGATTCGTAGAAGTTAAAGTCACTTGTGGTCATGGTCATGGTCAGTGGCACATGCCAACCTTGTCAATGCATTACGCACAATAGCCACACCGAACCACCAGTATTGTAACTTGTTTGCACCTGCAAGATCCTACCTAGTACATCTGCACTGTGATTGGGCACTCTGACCGTGGCTGACTTGTGTTATTATCAATAAAAGTAAAACTCACTTGGATACATTTGTGGTCATGCTCAGTGGCACATGCCAACTTTGTCAAGGCATTGCGCACAATAGCCACACCAAGCCACTTGTATTATAGCTTATACGTGCAAGATGATGCCCAGGATATCTGCACTGTGATTGGACACTCTGACCGTGGCTGACTCGTCTTATGATTCATAGCTGTTTAAGGTACTTGGTAAACTTTGTGGTCATGGTCAGTGGCACATGCCAACTTTGTCAAGGCATTGCGCACAATAGCCGTGCCAAGCCACCGGTTTTTATACTTGTTTATACCTGCAAGGTCATGCATATTAGATGTGCACTGTGATTGGGCACTCTGACCGTGGCTGACTCGTGTTACGATTTGTATAAGTTAAAGTCACTTGGTAAACTTTGTGATCATTGTTAGTGGCAGATGCCAAGTTTAGCAAGGTATTGCGCACAATAGCGCGCCCAAGCCACCGGGTTTTTACCTTGTCTATACCTGCAAAGTCATGCATATTTGATGTGCACTGTGATTGGGCACTCTGACCGTGGCTGACTTGTGTTACGATTCATAGAAGTTGAAGCTACTTGGTAAACTTTGTGGTCATGGTCAGTGGCACATGCCAATTTGTCAAGGGATTGCGCACAATAGCCACAATGAGCCTCCAGTATTCTACCTTGTTTATACCTATAAGGTCATGCCCAGTATATCTGTACTGTGATTGGACACTCTGACAGTGGCTGACTCGTGTTATAATTCATAGCCGTTTAATGTACTTGGTAAAATGTGTGGTCGTGGTCAGTGGCACATGCCAACTTTGTCTAGGCATGGCGCACGATAGCCATGCCAAGCCACCGGTTTTTTACCTTGTTTATACCAGCAAGGTCATGCATATTAGATGTGTACTATGATTGGGTACTCTGACCATGGCTGACTCGTCTTACCATTCGTAGAAGTTAATGTCACTTGGTAAACTTTGTGATCATGGTCAGTGGCACATGCCAACTTTGTCGAGGCATTGCACACAATAGCCACACCGAGCCACCAGTATTCTACCTTGTTTGCACCTTCAGGAGCATGCCTAGTACATATGAACTGTGATTGGACACTCTGACCGTTGGTGACGCATGTTATAATTCGTAGCCGTTTAAGGTACTTGGTAAACAGTGTGGTCATGGTCAGTGGCATATGCCAACTTTGTCAAGGCATTGCGCACAATAGCCGTGCTAAGCCACCAGTTTTTTTACCTTCTTTATACCGGCAAGGTCATGCATATTAGATGTGCACTGTTATTTGGCACTCTGAATGTGGCTGACTTGTGTTACAATTCGTGGATGTTAAAGTCACTTGGTAAACTTTGTGGTCATAGTCAGTGGTACATGCCAACTCTGTCAAGGCATTGCGCACATTAGCCATGCCAAGGCACCGGTTATTTACCTTGTTTATACCTGTAAGGTCGTGCATGTTATATGTGCACTGTGATTGGGCACTCTGAATGTGGCTGACTCGTGCTACAATTCGTACAAGTTAAGTCACTTGGTAAACTTTGTGGTCATAGTCAGTGGCACATGCCAACTTTGTCAAGGCATTGCGCACAATAGCGGTGCCAAGCCACCGGTTTTTTACCTTGTTTATACCTGCACGGTCATGTGTGCTAGATGTGCACTGTGATTGGGTACTCTGACCATGGCTGACTCGTGTTTGGATTCGTAGAAGTTCAAGTCACTTGGTAAGCGTTGTGGTCATGGTCAGTGGCACATGCCAACTTCGTCAAGGCATTGCGCAGAGTAGCCACACCAAGGCACAGGTGTTTTACCTTGTTTGCACCTGCAAGATCATGCCTAATACATCTGCACTGTGATTGGACACTCTGACCGTGGCTGACTCGTGTTATGATCAATAGACGTAAACGTCACTTGGTGAACTTTGTGGTCATGGTCAGTGGCACATGCCAATTTCTCAAGGCATTGCGCACAATAGCCACTCCGAGCCACCAGTATTCTACCTGGTTTATACGTGTGAGGTCATGCCCAGTATATCTGCACTGTGATTGGACACTCTGACCGTGGCTGACTCGTGTTATAATTCATAGCCGTTTAATGTACGTGGTAAACTTTGTGGTCATGGTCAGTGGCACATGCCAACTCTGTCAAGGCATCGCGCACAATAGCCGTGCCAAGCCACCAGTTTTTTACCTTGTATATACCAGCAAGGTCATGCATATATGATGTGTACTATGATTGGGCAATCTGACCGTGGCTGGCTCGTGTTACGATTCGTAGAAGTTCAAGTCACTTGGTAAACTTTGTGATCATGGTCAGTGGCACATGCCAACTTTGTCAAGGCATTGCGCACAATAGCCACACCGAGCCACCAGTGTTCTAGCTTGTTTCCAACTTCAAGATCATGCTTAGTACATCTGCACTGTGATTCGACACTCTGACCGTGGCTGACGCGTGTTATGATTCATAGCCGTTTAAGGCACATGGTAAACAGTGTGGTTCTGGTCAGTGGCACATGCCAACTTTGTCAAGGTATTGCGCACAATAGCCGTGCCAAGACACCGGTTTATTACCTTCTTTATACGTGCAAGGTCATGCATATTAGATGTGCACTGTGATTGGGCACTCTGAATGTGGCTGGCTTGTGTTACAATTCGTAGACGTTAAAGTCACTTGGTAGACTTTGTGGTCATGGTCAGTGGCACATGCCAACTTTGTCAAGGCATTGCGCACAATAGCCATGCCAAGCCACCGGTTTTTTACCTTGTGTATACCTGTAAGGTCATGCATATTACATGTGCACTGTGATTGGGCACTCTGACTGTGGCTGACGTGTGTTACTATTCGTATAAGTGAAAGTCACATGGTAAACTTTGTGGTCATGGTCAGTAGCACATGCCAATTTGTCAAGGCATTGCACACAATAGCCACACCAAACCACCAGTATTCTACCTTTTTTATACCTGTAAGGTCATGTCCAGTATATCTGTACTGTGGTTGGACACTCTGACCGTGGCTGACTCGTGTTATAAATCATAGCCGTTTAATGTACTTGGTAAACTTTGTGGTCATGGTCAGTGGCACATGCCAATTTTGTCAAGACATTGCGCACAATAGTCATGCCAAGCCACCGGGTTTTTACCTTGTTTATACCAGCAAGGTCTTTCATATTACATGTGTACTATGATTGGGCACTCTGACCGTGGCTGACTCGTGTTACGATTCGTAGAAAGTCACTTGGTAAACTTTGTGATCATGGTCAGTGGCACATGCCAACTTTGTCAAGGCATTGCGCACAGTAGCCACACTGAGCCACCTGTATTCTACCTTTCTTGCACCTTCAAGATCATGCCTAGTACATCTGCACTGTGATTGGACACTCTGACCGTGGGTGACGGGTGTTATGATTCGTAGCCGTTTAAGGTACTTGGTAAACAGTGTGGTGATGGTCAGTGGCACATGCCAACTTTGTCAAGGCATTGCGCACAATAGCCGTGCCAAGCCAATGGTTTTTTACCTTCTTTATACCTGCAAGGTCATGCATATCAAATGTGCACTGTGATTGGGCACTATGAATGTGGCTGACTTGTGGTACGATTCGTAGAAGTTAAAGTCACTTGGTAAACTTTGTGGTCATGGTCAGTGGCACATGCCAAATTTGTCAAGGCATTGCGCACAATAGCCGTGCCAAACCACCGGTTTTTTACCTTGTGCATACCTGTAAGGTCATGCATATTAGATGTGCACTGTGATTGGGCACTCTAACCGTGGCTGACTTGTGTTACGATTCGTAGAAGTTAAAGTCACATGGTACACTTTGTGGTCATGCTCAGTGGCACACGCCAATTTGTCAAGGCATTGCGCAGAGTAGCCACACCAAGGCACAGGTGTTTTACCTTGTTTGCACCCGCAAGATCATGCCTAATACGTCTGCACTGTGATTGGACACTCTGACCGTGGCTGATTCGTGTTATGATCAATAGACGTAAACGTCACTTGGTAAACTTTGCGGTCATGGTCAGTGGCACATGCCAATTTATCAAGGCATTGCGCACAATAGCCACACCGAGCCACCAGTATTCTACCTTGCTTATACCTGTGACGTCATGCCCAGTATATCTACACTGTGATTGGACACTCTGACCGTGGCTGACTCGTGTTATAATTCATAGCCGTTTAATGTACTTGGTAAACTTTGTGGTCATGGTCAGTGGCACATGCCAACTTTCTCAAGGCATTGCGCACAACAGCCGTGCCAAGCCACCAGTTTTTTACCTTGTTTATACCAGCAAGGTCATGTATATTAGATGTGTACTATGATTGGGCACTCTGACTGTGGCTGACTCGTGTTACGATTCGTAGAAGTTAAAGTCACATGGTAAACTTTGTGATCATGGTCAGTGGCACATGCCAACTTTGTCAAGGTATTGCGCACAAAAGCCGTGCCAAGCCACCGGTTTTTTACCTTCTTTAGACCTGCACGGTCATGCATATTAGATGTGCACTGTGATTGTGCACTCTGAATGTGGCTGACTCGTGTTACGATTCGTACAAGTTAAAGTCACTTGGTAAATTTTGTGGTCATGGTCAGTGGCACATGCCAACTCTCTCAAGGCATTGCGCACAATAGCCGTGCCAAGCCACCAAATTTTTACCTTGCTTATACCAGCAAGGTCATGCATGTTACATGTGTACTATGATTGGGCACTCTGACCGTGGCTGACTCGTGTTACGTTTCGTAGAAGTTAAAGTCACTTGGTAAACATTGTGATCATGGTTAGTGGCACATGCCAACTTTGTCAAGGCATTGCGCACAATAGACACACTGAGCCACCAGTATTCCACCTTTTTTGTACCTTCAAGATCATGCCTAGTACATCTGCACTGTGATTGGACACTCTGACCGTGGGTGACGCGTGTTATGATTCATAGCCGTTTAAGGTACTTGGTAAACAGTGAGGTCATGGTCAGTGGCACATGTTAACTTTGTCAAGGCATTGCGTAGAATAGCCGTGCCAAGCCAACGGTTTTTTACCTTATTTAGACCTGCAACGTCATGCATACTAGATGTGCACTGTGATTGGGCACTCTGACCGTGGCTGACTTGTGTTACGATTCGTGGAAGTTAAAGTCACTTGGTACACTTTGTGGTCATGGTCAGTGGCACATGCCAATTTGTCAAGGCATTGAGCACAATAGCCACACCGAGCCACCAGTATTCTACCTTGTTTATTCCTGTAAGGTCATGCCCAGTATATCTGCAATGTGGTTGGAGACTCTGACCGTGGCTGTCTCGTGTTATAATTCATAGCCGTTTAATGTACTTGGTAAACGTTGTGGTCACGGTCAGTGGCACATGCCAACTTTGTCAAGGGATTGCGCACAATAGCCGTGCCAAGCCACCAGTTTGTTACCTTGTTTATACCAGCAAGGTCATGCATATTATATGTGTACTATGATTGGGCACTCTGATCGTGGCTGACTCGTATTGCGATTCGTAGAAGTTAAAGTCACCTGGTAAACTTTCTGATCATGGTCAGTGGCACATGCCAACTTTGTCAAGGCATTCCGCACAATAGCCACACCGAGCCACCAGTATTATACCTTGTTTGCACCTTCAAGATCATGCCTAGTACATCTGCACAGTGATTAGTCACTCTGGCCGTGGGTGACGCGTGTTATGATTCGTAGCCGTTTAAGGTACTTGGTAAACAGTGTGATCATGGTCAGTGGCACGTGCCAACTTTGTCAAGGCATTGCACACATTATTGTGCCAAGCCAACGGTTTTTTACCTTCTTTATACCTGCAAGGTCATGCATATTAGATGTGCACTATGATTTGGCACCCTGAATGTGGCTGTCTTGTGTTATGGTTCGTAGAAGTTAAAGTCACTTGGTACACTTTGTGGTCATGGTCAGTGGCACATGCCAACTTTGTCAAGGCATTGCGCACAATAGCCGTGCCAAGCCACCGGTTTTTTACATTGTGTATACCTGTAAGGTCATGCATATTATATGTGCACTGTGATTGGGCACTTTGACCATGGTTGACTTGTGTTACGATTCGTAGAAGTTAAGGTCACTTGGTAAACGTTTTGGTCATGGTCAGTGGCACATGCCAACTTTGTCAAGTCATTGCACAAAACAGCCACACCAAGACACCAGTATTCTACCTTCTTTGTACCTGCAAGATCATGTCTAGTACATCTGTACTGTGATTGGACACTCTGACCGTTGCTGACTCGTGTTATGGTCAATAGAAGTAAACGTCACTTGGATACATTTGTGGTCATGGTCAGTGGCACATGCCAACTTTGTCAAGGAAGTACGCACAATAGCCAACACCGAGCCACCAGTAGTCTACCTTGTTTGTACCTGCAAGATCATGCCTAGTACATCTGCACTGTGATTGGACACTCTGACCGTGGCTGACTCGTGTTCTGAGTCATAGCCATTTTAGGTACTTGGTAAACTTTGTGGTCATGGTCATGGGCACATGCCAACTTTGTCAAGGCATTGTGCACAATAGTCGTGCCAAGCCACCGGTTCTTTATCTTGTTAATTCCTACAAGGTCATGCCTAGTACATCTGAACTGTGATTGGGCACTCTGACTGTAGCTGACTCGTGTTACGATTTGTAGAAGATAAAGTCACTTGGTAGACTTTGTGGTCATGGTCAGTTGCACATGCCAACTTTGTAAAGGCATTCCAAATAATAGCGATACCGAGCCACCAGAATTCTACCTTGTTTGCACCTTCAAGATCATGCCTAGTACATCTGCACAGTGATTGGACACTCTGACCGTGGGTGACGCGTGTTATGATTCGTATCCGTTTAAGGTACTTGGTAAATTGTGTGGTCATGGTCAGTGGCACATGCCAACTTTGTCAAGACATTGCGCACAATAGCCGTGCCAAGCCACGAGTTTTTTTCCTTCTTTATACCTGCAAGGTCATGCAAATTAGATGTGCACTATGCTTGGACACTCTGAATGTGGCTGACTCGTGTTACAATTCGTAAAAGTTAGAGTCACTTGGTAAACTTTGTGGTCATGGTCAGTGGCACATGCCAACTTTGTCAAGGCATTGCGCACAATAGCCGTGCCAAGACACCGGTTTTTTACATTGTGTATACCTGTAAGGTCATGCATATTAGACGTGCACTGTGATTGGGCACTTTGACCATGGTTGACTTGTGTTACGACTCGTAGAAGTTAAGGTCACTTGGTAGACTATGTGGTCGTGGTCAGTGGCACATTCCAACTTTGTCAAGTCATTGCACAAAATAGCCACACTGAGACACCAGTATTCTACCTTGTTTGTACCTGCAAGATCATGCCTAGTACATCTGCACTGTGATTGGTCACTCTGACCGTGGCTGACTCGTTTTATGATCAATAGAAGTAAATGTCACTCGGATACATTTGTGGTCATGGTCAGTGGCACATGCCGACTTTGTCAAGGCATTGCGAACAATAGCCACACCAAGCCACCAGAATTCTACCTTGTTCGTACCTGTAGGATCATGCCTAGGACATCTGCACTGTGATTGGACACTCTGAGTGTGGATGACTCGTGTTATGAGTCAAAGCCGTTTAAGGTACTTAGTGGACTTTGTGGTCATAGTCAGTGGCACATGCCAAGTTTGTCAAGGCATTGCGCACAATAGTCGTGCCAAGCCACCCGGTTTTTTCGTTTTTTATTCCTGTAAGGTCATGCCTAGTACATCTGAACTGTGATTGGGCACCCTGACTGTAGCTGACACGTGTTACGATTTGTAGAAAATAAAGTCACTTGGTATACTTTGTGGTCATGCTCAGTGGCACATGCAAACTTGGTCAAGGCATTGCGCACAATAGGCGTGCCAAGAAACCACTTTTTTACCTTGTTTATACATGCAAGGTCATGCATATTAGATGTGCTCTGTGATTGGACACTATGACCGTGGTTGACTCGCCTTACGATTCGTATAAGGTAAAGTCACCTGGTAAACTTTGTGGTCATGGTCAGTGGCACATGCCAACAGTGTCAACAATCGCCATTCCGAGCCACCAGTACTCTACCTTGTTTGAACCTGCAAGATCATTCCTCGTACATCTGCACTGTGACTGGACACTCTGACCGTGGTTGACTCGTATTATGATCAATAGATTTAAAAGTCACTTGGATGCATTTGTGGTCATGGTCAGTGGCACATGCCAACTTTGTCAAGGCATTGCGCACAATAGCCACACCGAGCCACCCGTATTCTACCTTGTTTGCACCTGCAAGATCATGCCTAGTACATCTGCACTGTGATTGGACACTTTGACCGTAGGTGACGCATGTTATGATTCATAGCCGTTTAAGGCACTTGGTAAACGTTGTAGTCATGGTCAGTGGCACATGCCAACTTTGTCAAGGCATTGCGCACAATAGCCGTGCCAAGCCACCGGTATTTTACCTTGTTTATACCTGCAAGGTCATGCCTAGTACATTTGAACTGTGATTGGGCACTCTCACTGTGGCTGACTCGTGTTACGGTTCGTAGACGTTAAAGTCACCTGGTAAACGTTCTGATCATGGTCATTGGCACATGCCAGCTTTGTCAAGGCATTGCGCACAATTGCCGTGCCAAGCCACCGGTTTTTACCTTGTTTATACCTGCAAGGTCATGTATATTAGATGTACACTGTGATTGGGCACTCTGACCATGGTTTACTCGTGCTACGATTCGTAGAAGGTAAGGTCACTTGGTAAATTTTGTGGTCATGGTCAGTGGCACATGCCAACATCGTCAAGGCATTACGCACAATAGCCATTCCGAGCCACCGGTGTTCTACCTTGTTTGAACCTTCAAGATAATGCCTAGTACATCTGCAATGTGATTGGACACTCTGACCGTGGCTGACTTGTGTTATGATCAATAGATGTAAAAGTCACTTGGATACATTTATGGTCATGGTCAGTGGCACATGCAAATTTTGCCAATGCATTGCGCACAATAGCCACACCCAGGCACCAGTATTCTACCTTGTTCATACCTGCAAGGTCATGCCCAGTATATCTTCACTGTGAATGGACACTCTGCCCGTGGCAGACTCGTGTTATCATTCATAGCTGTTTAAGTTACTTGGTAAACTTTGTGGTCATGGCAAGTGGCACATGCCAACTTGGTCAAGGCATTGCGCACAAAAGCTGTGTCAAGCCACCGGATTTTTACCTTGTTTATACCTGTAAGGTCATGCCTAGTACATGTGAACTGTGATTGGGCCCTCTGACTTTGGCTGACTCGTGTTACAATTCGTAGAAGTTAAAGTCACTGTGTAAACTTTGTGCTCATGGTCAGTGGCACATGCCAACCTTGTCAAGGCATTGCGCACAATGGCCACATCGAGCCACCAGTATTCTACCTTGTTTGCACCTACAAGATCCTGCCTAGTGCATCTGCACTGTGATTGGGCACTCTGACCGTGGCTGACTCGTGTTGTGATCAATAGAAGTAAAACTCACTTCCATACATTTGTCGTCGTGGTCAGTGGCACATGCCAACTTTGTCAAGCCATTGCGTACAATAGCCACACCGAGCCCCCTGTATTATAGCTTACACGTGCAAGATCATGCTCAGTTTATCTGCAATGGGATTGAACACTCTGACCGTGCCTGACTCATCTCATGATTCATAGCCGTTTAAGGTACTTGGTAAACTTTGTGGTCATTGTCAGTGGCACATGCCAACTTTGTAAAGGCATTGCGCACAATAGCCGTGCCAAGCCACTGGTTTTTTAACTAGTTTATAAATGCCAGGTTATGCATATTAGATGTGCACTGTGATTGGGCACTCTGACCGTGGCTGACTCGTGTTACAAATCGTAGAAGTTAAATTCACTTGGTAAACCTTGTGGTCATGGTCATCGGCACATGCCAACTTTGTCAAGGCATTGCGCACACCAGCCACACCGAGCCACCAGTATTCCATCTTGTTTGCACCTGTAAGATCATGCTTAGTACATCTGCACTGTGATTGGACACTCTAACCGTGGCTGACTCATGTTATGATCAATAAAAGTAAAAGTCACTTGGATACACTTGTGGTCATGGTCAGTGGCACATGCCAACTTTGGCAGGGCATTGCACACAATAGCCATACCGAGCCACAGGTATTCTACCCTGTTTATACCTGTAAGGTCATACCCAGTATATCTGTACTGAGATTAGACACTCTGACCGTGGCTGACTCGTGTTATGATTCATAGCCGTTTAAGGTACTTGGTAAGCTTTGTGATCATGGTCAGTGGCACATGCCAACTTTGTCAAGGCATTGCACACAATAGTCCTACCAAGCCACCGGTCTTTTACCTTGTTTATACCTGAAAGGTAATGCATATTAGATGTTCAATGTGATTAGGCACTTTGAATGTGGCTGACCTGTGTTTCGATTCGTAGAAGTTAAAGTCACTTGGTAAACATTGCGGTCACGAAAATTGGCACATGCCAACTTTGTCAAGGCATTGCGCACAATACCCATGCCAAGCCACCGGTTTTTTACCTTGTTTATAGCTGCACGGTCATGCATGTTAGATGTGCACTGTGATTGGGCACTCTGACCATGGCTGACTTGTGTTACGATTCGTAGAAGTTAAAGTCACTTGGTAAACGTTGTGGTCGTGGTAAGTGGCACATGCCAACTTTGTCAAGGCATTGCGCACAGTAGCCACACCAAGCCACAGGTGTTTTACCTTGTTTGCATCTGCAAGATCATGCCTAGTACATCTGCACTGTGATTGGACACTCTGACCGTGCCTGACTCGTGTTATGATCAATAGACGTAAACGTCACTTGGATACAGATGTGGTCATGGTCAGTGGCACATGCCAACTTTGTCAAGGCATTGCCAACAATAGCCACACGGAGCCACCTGTATTCTACCTTGTTTATACCTGTAAGGTCATGTCCAGTATCTCTGCACTGTGATTGGAGTCTCTGACCGTGGATGACTCGTGTTATAATTCGTAGCCGTTTAATGTACTTGGTAAACTTTGTGGTCATGGTCAGTGGCACATACCAACTTTGTCAAGGCATTGCGCACAATAGCCGTGCCAAGCCACCGGTTTTTTACCTTCTTTATACGTGCAAGGTCATGCACATTACATGTGCCTTTTGATTGGGCACTCTGAATGTGGCTGACTCGTGTTACAATTCGTAGAAGTTAAAGTCACTTGGTAAACATTGTGGTCATGGTCAGTGGCACATGCCAACTTTGTCAAGGCATTGCGCACAATAGCCCTTCCAAGCCACTGGTTTTTTACCTTGTGTATACCTGCAAGGTCATGCATATTAGATGTGCACTGTGATTGGGAACTCTGACCGTGGCTGACTTGTGTTACGATTCGTTAAGTTAAAGTCACTTGGTAAACTTCGTGGTCATGGTCAGTGGCACATGCCATTTTGTTAAGGCATTGCGCACAATAGCCACACCAAGCAACCAGTATTATACATTGTTTGCACCTTTAAGATCATGCCTGGTACATCTGCACTATGGTTGGACACTATGACCGTGGGTGACGCGTGTTATGCTTCGTAGCCATTTAAGGTACTTGGTAAACAGTGTGGTCATGGTGTGTCACCGCTACCAGCCGTCAACAGCATTTTCAGCAGCAGCACTGGTGCCGTCACTCTCACACCGTCAGACCAGATGTGTATGGGCGCATTCCTTGTTTGACAACGCACAAGATTGACCGTCATCCGCCTTTTCACACCAGCAGCAGCAGTCAGTATCGCATCCGCCAGCTTCTATCCTTGCAGCAGCAACAGCAGCAGAAGCAACAGCACTCCAACATCCACGCATCCTGTGTGGCACCACCATTCCTAAACCGTGTATGGGCACGGCTTGGGGCTGGTGACACGCACAGCAGCAGCAGCAAATAGCAGCAGTCAATTCGCCTTCCCTCGCCGTAGATACCACATCTCCAGCAGCAGCAGCAGTATTCTTCCCTTGCAGCAGCAGAAGCAGCAGCAGAAGCAGCCACATCAGCCCAAAAGACGCCTCAAAAGCACCGCCCTCGCTCTTACACACTCGAGAAACCTCTACAATCAACCCGCAGAACCTTCATTACCATCAACCTTCGTCCGTTGCAACAACCGTACAAAGATCCTCCTCCAACAGCTGCCTCATCCCTAATCCTCAGCCTCTAAGTCAAACACGGGATAATGCCTGAGAAGCACCATGTTGCCCTGTCTTTTCATCCTCGGCTATCTCGTGGCAACAGTCTCTCGCCTCCTCAGACACCTCACAAGACCAACAGCCGCAGCAACACCAGCAGCAGCAGCACCTGTGACGGAGTCTTCCTTCACAACTCCAACACCTGATCCTGCGGTATCCACCACAGCCTTCTTGTCTGAGCTGCCTGAACCAATGGATGAAGACTACTTCATTGACTTCCCCTATGACCAAACTGCATCATACTCCCCCTGCCAGTGCCCTCACTGCACTTCTGAGGAAGCAAAGGAACTCACCAATACCACTCCTCCATCTGCCCCACCATCGCGCTATGAAGACAACCTTCCTACCCCGAACTGGCCTCCCGAGGAAGTTCCACAGCTGCAACACAACAAAACGCAGGAGCTCTCAACACCAATCGAGTACGTCTCGCTACCTCTCGACCGGTCACCATTCACTCCTGACAAAGTCAACGAGTTCATGATCAGGTTTTATGGCAAAATGATTCTTCCCACAGCTGATCAAGACACCCAACCTCAAGCCATCAACACCCAACCTGCCAGCCCTAAGTTCACCATCCAGGATGAACTGCCTGGCTGATACATTCCCCCTCGCAGACGGCCAGGATTCTTGACAACGGAGACATCAACCACATCTTATCCCCTAAAAGCTGATCACTCCCCTACGCACCGACCTGCCTGCTATGTACCACCCCATCGACGACAACAGCAGCAGCAGCTACAGCAAGAACAAAAGCAACAATGCCAAGAGGAGCAAGAAGAGAAGCAGCAACAGCAACAACAGCAGC
Source organism: Penium margaritaceum (assembly GCA_023375785.1). Taxonomy (NCBI): domain Eukaryota; kingdom Viridiplantae; phylum Streptophyta; class Zygnematophyceae; order Desmidiales; family Peniaceae; genus Penium; species Penium margaritaceum. The sequence goes on along the minus strand of SZWC01000598.1, from coordinate 41,727 downwards.
TGGTAGCACCTGTCACAAAAGAAGCTGGCGTACAACTGGCACTTATGCTCTGCCACAGCATTACTGTCAGTCGCATTACACTGCTAGCAGGAACTCTCTCTCCCAGCCCGAAGCGCGACCCGACATACAAAAAAAATGATCCCACCGAGCTCTTCCTCCTTCCCCCTCAGCTGCGCCTCGGAGCATCTCCGAAGCACCTGCAACCCTTAGTGGAGATTCTCCACCTCTCATCTCCAAAGACTCAGAACTCCTCTGACGAACACCGGACCAAGGCAAACCCACCATCACTGTGGTACTGCGTCCCAACAACAGGGAAACCAGAAAAGCATAAGCGATCCTCCGCCCTGACAACATGCTTCCCAGAACCACACCAAACTCGACCACCAGACCACATCCTCATCAAGCATCAGCACCTGAGCAGTCTTGTGGCATTAAAGGGGGGTGTCAGAATAATATACAATGCTCACAAGACTGCCCACTTGACTTCTACCGAACAAGAAATGGGCAGCCTGCACTCCCCTACCCCTCAAGAAAAGGCCAAGCCAGAATATCCCCAAGAGGTCCAGATCAACTCTGACCAAGACTTCCGAAGACTCGCACGACCAAAGTATCAGCGCGAGTCCAGGCAACGGACGTGCCGAACCAACCGCACCCAAGCAGACGTGGATGCCGAGCCTNAGCCAAACAAGCAGAACGGCTGCGGCGCGCTTACACGCGCCACCCACCTTAGCAGTGTTAGGACTAGGTAATCTTAGCATAGTACTTAACCTTGTACTTCTGCTCTTGTATCTCTGCCTCTGTTATCCTCAGTATTATCAATCAATCATTTCCTCATTCCTTCGCTCACCTCCGTGCTGTGGTGCTGCCCATTGTCTCCTTGCCGTTGTCCGCCTCTGTGCTGTGGCACTCGTTCCTCTGCCTCGCTACGTGCTCTCTGCCCGTGGCACATTGTTCATTACATTGTCACTGGACCTCCTCACTTGCCCGCCTGCTGGCTAAGGCCTGTGATCCATCTCCTCACAGCACCCGCTCCTTCGCTTTGCTCCGTCGTGCCCGCACTGCTCACCCAAGGCGCCTCCAGAACTCGAAGCGCCCGTGCCGAGTGACACTGCACCCACGCCACTTCTATCTCTGGCTTGGCCTGTGCCTCTGGCACCGCCCCCGCTTCACCTCATCATTCTTCTCAGTGCTTGCCTCACAGTCGTGCCTGTGATCTCTGTTGACGTCAGCATGCCATCAGCTGCCAGCACCTTCGCCGATGCTTCGGCTGTCATCTCTTCTATGCATCTCCATCAGCTAACTGTCATGACATTTTCTTGACAAAAGTCACTTGGTAAACGTTTTGGTCATTGTCAGTGCCACATGCCAACTTTGTCAAGGCATTGCGCACAATAGCCACACCAAGCCACCAGTATTCTACCTTGTTTGCACCTGCAAGATCATGCCTAGTACATCTGCACTGTAATTGGACACTCTGAACGTGGCTGACTCGTATTATGATTCATAGCCGTTTAAGGTACTTGGTAAACAGTATGGTCATGGTCAGTGGCACATGCCAACTTTGTCAAGGCATTGCGCACAATAGCCACACCAAGCCACCAGTATTCTACCTTGTTTGCACCTGCAAGATCATGCCTAGTACATCTGCACTGTNATCCAGGATGAACTGCCTGGCTGATACATTCCCCCTCACAGACGGCCAGGATTCTTGACAACGGAGACATCAACCACATCTTATCCCCTGAAAGCTGATCACTCCCCTACGCACCGACCTGCCTGCTATGTACCACCCCATCGACGACAACAGCAGCAGCAGCTACAGCAAGAACAAAAGCAACAATGCCAAGAGGAGCAAGAAGAGAAGCAGCAACAGCAACAACAGCAGCTGATAGCACCTGTCACAAAAGAAGCTGGCGTACAACTGGCACTTATGCTCTGCCACAGCATTACTGTCAGTCGCATTACACTGCTAGCAGGAACTCTCTCTCCCAGCCCGAAGCGCGACCCGACATACAAAAAAAATGATCCCACCGAGCTCTTCCTCCTTCCCCCTCAGCTGCGCCTCGGAGCATCTCCGAAGCACCTGCAACCCTTAGTGGAGATTCTCCACCTCTCATCTCCAAAGACTCAGAACTCCTCTGACGAACACCGGACCAAGGCAAACCCACCATCACTGTGGTACTGCGTCCCAACAACAGGGAAACCAGAAAAGCATAAGCGATCCTCCGCCCTGACAACATGCTTCCCAGAACCACACCAAACTCGACCACCAGACCACATCCTCATCAAGCATCAGCACCTGAGCAGTCTTGTGGCATTAAAGGGGGGTGTCAGAATAATATACAATGCTCACAAGACTGCCCACTTGACTTCTACCAAACAAGAAATGGGCAGCCTGCACTCCCCTACCCCTCAAGAAAAGGCCAAGCCAGAATATCCCCAAGAGGTCCAGATCAACTCTGACCAAGACTTCCGAAGACTCGCACGACCAAAGTATCAGCGCGAGTCCAGGCAACGGACGTGCCGAACCAACCGCACCCAAGCAGACGTGGATGCCGAGCCTGCCGCCACCAGCCACGGTACTGCACAGTCTCCGTTCTACCGCCACGGACCTGGGCTAACGGAAGTCACCGAGCGGCTCGGTCCATGCTACACGACAACGTATGTAGGGCACGACCTACCACGGAGAAAGGTCGCAGCCCTCCTAACTCTAACGTGCGCTCCGCACCGGGAAGCGCACCCACGACCCACGACACGAGCCAAACAAGCAGAACGGCTGCGGCGCGCTTACACGCGCCACCCACCTTAGCAGTGTTAGGACTAGGTAATCTTAGCATAGTACTTAACCTTGTACTTCTGCTCTTGTATCTCTGCCTCTGTTATCCTCAGTATTATCAATCAATCATTTCCTCATTCCTTCGCTCACCTCCGTGCTGTAGTG
>SZWC01000598.1:20858-38254 GCA_023375785.1 Penium margaritaceum | reverse complement strand
TCCTCATTCCTTCGCTCACCTCCGTGCTGTGGTGCTGCCCATTGTCTCCTTGCCGTTGTCCGCCTCCGTGCTGTGGCACTCGTTCCTCTGCCTCGCTACGTGCTCTCTGCCCGTGGCACCTTGTTCATTACATTGTCACTGGACCTCCTCACTTGCCCGCCTGCTGGCTAAGGCCTGTGATCCATCTCCTCACAGCACCCGCTCCTCCGCTTCGCTCCGTCGTGCCCGCACTGCTCCCCCAAGGCGCCTCCAGAACTCGAAGCGCCCGTGCCGAGTGACACTGCGCCCACGCCAGTTCTATCTCCGGCTTGGCCTGTGCCTCTGGCACCGCCCCCGCTTCACCTCGTCATACTTCTCAGTGCTTGCCTCACAGTCGTGCCTGTGATCTCTCTTGACGTCAGCATGCCATCAGCTGCCAGCACCTTCGCCGATGCTTCGGCCGTCATCTCTTCTGTGCATCTCCATCAGCTAACTGTCATGACATTTTCTTGACAAAAGTCACTTGGTAAACGTTTTGGTCATTGTCAGTGCCACATGCCAACTTTGTCAAGGCATTGCGCACAATAGCCACACCAAGCCACCAGTATTCTACCTTGTTTGCACCTGCAAGATCATGCCTAGTACATCTGCACTGTAATTGGACACTCTGAACGTGGCTGACTCGTATTATGATTCATAGCCGTTTAAGGTACTTGGTAAACAGTATGGTCATGGTCAGTGGCACATGCCAACTTTGTCAAGGCATTGCGCACAATATCCATGCCAAGCTACCGGTTTTTGTTACCTTGTTTATACCTGCATGGTCATGCACATTAGATGTGCACCGTGATTGGACACTCTGACTGTGGCTATCTCGTGTTATGATCAATAGAAGTAAAAGTCACGTGTGGTCATGGTCAGTGGCACATGCCAACTTTGTCAAGGCATTGTGCAGAAGAGCCACACCGAGCCACCAGTATTGTACCTTGTTTGCACCTGCAAGATTGTGCCTAGTACTTCTGCACTTTTATTGGACTCTCACACCGTGGCTGACTCGTGTTATGATCAATAGAAGTAAAAGTCACATGGATACATTTGTGGTCATGGTCAGTGGCACATTCCAAATTTGTCGAGGCATTGCGCACAATAGGCGCACCGAGCCACCAGTATTCTACATTGTCTATACCTGCAAGGTCATGCATATTAGATGGGCACTGTGATTGGGCACTCTGACCGTGGCTGACTCGTATTACGATTCGTATAAGTTAGAGTCACTTGGTAAACTTTGTGGTCATGATCAGTGGCACATGCCAACTTCGTCAAGGCATTGCGCACAACAGCTACACGGAGCCACCAGTATTCTACGCTGTTTGCACTTGCAAGGTCATGCCTAGTTCATCTGCACTGTGAGTGGACACTATAACCGTGGCTAACTGGTGTTATGATCAATAGAAGTTAAAGTCACTTGGATTCATTTGTGGTCATGGTCAGTGGCACCTGCCAAATTTGTCAAGGCATTGCGCACAATAGCCACACCGAGCCACCAGAATTCTACCTTGTTCATACCTGTAAGGTCATGCCAAATATATCTGCACTGTGATTGGACACTCTGACCGTGGCTGACTTGTGTTATCATTCATAGCCGTTTAAGGTGCTTGGTAAACCTTGTGGTCATGGTCAGTGGCACATACCAACTTTGTTAAGCCATTGCGCACAATAGTCGTGCCAAGCCACGGGTTTTTTACCTTGTTTGTACCTGCAAGGTCATGCCTAGTACATCTTAACTGTGATTGGGCACTCTGACTTTGGATGACTCTGTCAGTAAATTGTAGATGGCCACAGACACATTTGGGGAGTTGCTGCACACATGAATGAGATGTGAACAGGTAGGGCGCGGTCTGAGTGACGAGCGCTGCGGGAAAGATGGTGAGGCCAACACAACTGAGTGAGGTATGGATACATGACTGCTGGGAAATTTGATGAGCATCAGAGAAGCATGATGATAGCATAAGCTGATGGTGGCAATGCCGAGGCGCGCGCCGTGAGGCCGCAATGCTGAGGCACGGGCCAGTAAAATCCAAGGGTTGCAGCGACAAAGCGTGGGCCGACGAGAAGAGTAACGTTGATGAACAAGGGCTGCAGTGTAGTTACACGGGCCAAGAGCGGAATCATGATGGAAGTGCCACAGCGTCAGGTTGCCAACACGGAAGTCAGTTGGTCCAGCTTGCCGCAGCGCTTGTACGCGGGCTGGTGGAACAACCAAGTTGACATGCCTTGATACAGCTGAGCGGGCTACGATGACTGAGATGATAAGCAGGATGAACAGCGGCAAAGGGTGGAGGCGGGCCATAAGGCCGAGCCTGAGTGGGGGCAGGGCGAGAGCCCGGGCCGAGAAGAAAGGCATGGCTGATTGATAAATGACCACAAAGGGTAAAGCATACAAGAGTGAAACTAGAGTTAAGTACTAGAACTAAGCTAGCCTAGGTGCCTCACCGACTACGGTGGGCGATACGTGAGGCGACGCCTGAGGCGTGCTTGTGCCCTAACGGCCCGTACTGCCTTGGGCGGACTTCGCCGCTGCTTTCTCTGGTGACCGGTCCAAGAGTGTGGTGTGAGGGCGCAGGTACCGTTGGAATGTAGCGAGTACCGCACCGCCAATTGTAGGTTCCCGCCGATAGGTGGACGGCGGTTGTCACGGGTAGGACTAGCCGGTAGAGTTTGGCGGGACGTAGTCGGCCGTTGTCTGCGCGGGAGGAGCCGTTCACCGGTTGTGGTCCATTTCGGCTGGTTGCTGCTGGAGGTGAACCAGTCTGGGATTTTCCAATATCCCCGGTGCGAGTTTTCCCATCCGCCCCAGCTGGGTATGTCATTGATAGATTTAGCTGGGAGGGATGTGATGTAATGTATGCCTGTTCTTGGTGCCGGAAGAGCGTCTCGAGGTCCTTGGAGATTTTGTCTGACACCCCGGTCAAGACCTCAAGACGTGACGCTTGAAAACTTGGTATTTCTGATGACGGTGGGGTAGTTCCAGGTCTTTGCAGACTGGTGATGCTAAGACTGAGGCGTAGAAGCAGCAAGGGATCGGTACAAGCTGATGCGCTGCACAGACAAGTTGGGTGGTTGATGCGTTGATGAAGAGGAGATGGAGTTGATGTGAGGTGGGTGATGTATGCCTGACAGTGAGGTGCAACGGAGGAGTAGGGCCGCCATGAACTTGAAGCTGCACGGTGGACCAACTGGCTAGGATAGCTGGAGAAGTCAGGATGTAGTGGTATGTTCTTTGAGGTGGCACCCTGTGGAGGGAAGAAGGAGCTGTACGAGGTGCCTGGTTTGGGGACCGAGTGAGGTGTTGTAGTTGAATGTGTCTGTGCTAGCTGTTGCAGTGTGACTTGGCTGGTTGAAAACTGATGGTGATGATGCGGAGAAGAGGCAAGAGTGTAAGAGCGGTCAAGGGAACAGCGAGAGCTGTTGCGCCACGAATAGAAGGAGAGATGTTGCCGTTTGGCTGCTGTGCTGGTGACGACAAGACCGTGATGGAACCAGGCTGTACGGGGGAGTGAGGGAAGTAGGATGCTTAATGGGAGGTTGAGCTATTGGTGGTGATGCTCTTGTGGTTGCGGAGCTCTTGTAGGTATTGTGGCTATTGCAGAGGGGGATGCTTATGCAAGGTTTGATTGTTTGAAGACGGCTGATGTTGTGATGGCTTAGTTTGGTGAATGTCCTGCTTTCCTTGCTGTAGGACGGTGGTTCTGATTGTGAGGAGGAAAACGGAACAGATTGTATTGTTGCGCCACGAGAGGTATGTTGCTGGAACGTGTTGAGAGTGGTATTGTGGATGTTGCTCCAGGCGTGGCTTGTTGATGACGAGGAGGAGGAGGATGCTGTCAAGGAGGCAGATAGTCTTGCTGCGCCGCGAGAGGGTTGATGGACTGATGTGATGCTACTGGTGCTGCTGCGGTGGATGGAGTTGATTGTTCGAGGGCAGAGCAAAGTCATGTTGTTGGAACAAAGGATTTTCTGCTGGTAGGCACAGGCTTCAGTCAATTGTTTGCAGGTGCTCTTCAAAATTGTTGCTGGTGAAGAAGGAGAGGGAGCTTTCACATAACGAGTCGTTGACAGGGTAGAGGTTGTAGTTAGGAAGCTGTGGTTGTAGAAGCTGGTGTTGCTGCTACCCATGACCTTGTTGCAGTGTGTTCTGCTGATTAGGCGATGTTGAGTGATGGATGTTGATGAAGAGAGAAAGGATGCAGTCAAGGGGACGGTTCAAGATGTCGCGCTGCAGAGAGGGTGGTGTGGGTGCTGATGGCGGTTGCTGTTGATGACGTGACTGAAGTTGCTGAGTAGTAGCTTCCATTGATGCAGTTGATGAGCACAGTGTTCAAAAGAGGACGAGATGCGGACAAGACGACAGTTGGTACTGTCGCGTCGCGAGTGTGACACTGTTATATGAGAAAACCAGTGAAGCTGCTTGGAGTGGTGGTGATCGGCGAGCTTGTTGAAGATTGGCGGAGTGGAACCGTGCTTCCAGAGCGGTATGCTTGCTGTGGATAACGGATGTGATGCTGCTGTTGCTGGTAAGTCTGCTGTTGCGACTGCTGCTGCTGCTGCTGCCGAGGTTGTGTTCAGAGCGTCAAGGAGGGATGGCAAGGTGATGAATAAGCCAGGAGCTTTCGCTCTGCTCTGATACCATGTCAGTAAAGTGTAGATGGCCACATACACATTTGGGGAGTTGCTGCACACATGAATGAGATCTGAACAGGTTGGGCGCGGTCCGAGTGACGAGCGCTGCGGGAAAGATGGTGAGGCCAACACAACTGAGTGAGGTATGGATACATGACTGCTGGGAAATGTGATGAGCATCAGAGAAGCATGATGATATCATAAGCTAATGGTGGCAGTGCCGAGGCGCGGGCCGCGAGGCCGCAACGCCGAGGCACGGGCCAGTTAAATCCAAGGGCTGCAGCAACAAAGCGCGGGCCAACGAGAAGAGTAACGTTGATGAACAAGGGCCATAGTGTAGTTACACGGGCCAAGAGCGGAATCATGATGGAAGTGCCACAGCATCAGGTTACCAGCACGGAAGTCAGTTGGTCCAGCTTGCCGCAACGCATGTACGTGGGCTGGTGGAACAACCAAGTTGACATGCCTTGATACATCTGAGCGGGCTACGATGACTGAGATGATAAGCAGGATGAACAGCGGCAAAGGGTGGAGGCGGGCCATAAGGCCGAGCCTGAGTGGGGGCAGGGCGAGAGCCCGAGCCGAGAAGAAAGGCATGGCTGATTGATAAATGACCACAAAGGGTAAAGCATACAAGAGTGAAACTAGAGTTAAGTACTAGAACTAAGCTAGCCTAGGTGCCTCACCGGCTACAGTGGACGATACGTGAGGCGACGCCTGAGGCGTGCTTGTGCCCTAACGGCCCGTAGTGCCTTGGGCGGACTTCGCCGCTGCTTTCTCTGGTGACCGGTCCGAGAGTGTGGTATGAGGGCGCATGTACCATTGGAATGTAGCGAGTACCGCACCGCCAATGGTAGGTTCCCGCCGATAGGTGGACGGCGGTTGTCACGGGTAGTACTAGCCGGTAGAGTTTGACGAGACGTAGTCGGCCGTTGTCTGCACGGGAGGAGCCGTTCACCGGTTGTGGTCCATTTCGGCTGGTTGCTGCTGGAGGTGAACTAGTCTGGGATTTTCCAATATTCGCGGTGCGAGTTTTCCCATCCGCCCCAACTGGGTATGTCATTGATAGATTTAGCTGGGAGGGGTATGATGTAATGTATGCCTGTTCTTGGTGCCGGAAGAGCGTCTTGAGGTCCTTGGAGATTTTGTCTGACAGACTCCTGTTACGATTCGTATAAGTTAAAGTCACTTGGTAAACTTTGTCGTCATGGTCAGTGGCACATGCCAATCTTGTGAAGGTATTGCGCACAATAGCCGTGCCAAGACACCGGCTTTTTACCCTATTTCTACCTACAAGGTCATGCATATTAGATGTGCACTGTGATTGGGTACTCTGACCGTGGCTGACTCGTGTTATGATTCCTAGAGGTTAAAGTCACTTGGTAAACTTTGTGGTCATGGTCTGTGGCACATGCCAACGTTGTCAAGGCATTGCGCACAGTAGCCACACTGAGCCACCAGTATTCTACCTTTTTTGAAACTGTAATTTTATGCCTAGTACATCTGCACTGTGATTGGACACTCTGACCGTGGCTGACTCGTGTTATGATCAATAGGAGTAAAAGTCACTAGGATACATTTGTTGTCATGGTCAGTGGCACATGCCAACTTTGTCAATGCATTGCGCAAAATAGCCACGCTGAGCCACCATTATTCTATCTTGTTCATACCTGCAAGGTCATGCGCAGTATCTGTACTGTGATTGAACACTCTGACGGTGGCTGACTCGTGTCATGATTCATAGCCGTTTAAGGTACTTGGTAAACTTTGTGGTCATGGTCAGTGGCAAATGCCAACTTTGTCAAGGCATTGCGCACAATAGCCGTGCCAAGCCACCGGTGTTTTAACTTGTTTATACTTGCAATGTCATTCATGTTACTTGTACACAATGATTGGTCACTCTGACCGTGGCAGACTCGTGTTACGATTCGTAGAAGGTAGAGTCACTTGGTAAACTTTGTGGTCATGGTCAGTGGCACATGCCAACTTCGTCAAGGCATTCCGCACAATAGCAACACCAAGCAACCAGTATTCTACCTTGTTTGCACCTGCAAGGTCATGCCTAGTACATCTGCACTGTGATTGGACACTCTCACCTTGGCTGACTTGTGTTATGATCAATATAATTAAAAGTCACTTAGTTACATTCATGGTCATGGTCAGTGGCACATGCCAGCTTTGTCAAGGCATTGCGCACAATAGCCACACCAAGCCACCAGTACTCTACCTTGTTTATACCTGTAAGATCATGTCTAGTATATCTGCACTGTGATTGGACACTCTGAATGTGGCTGACTCGTGTTATGATTCGTAACCGTTTAAGGTACTTGGTAAACATTGTGGTCATGGTCTGTGGCACATGCCAATTTTGTCAAGGCATTGCGCACAATAGCCATGCCAAGCCATCGGGTTTTTACCTTGTTAATACCTGTAAGGTCATGCCTACTGCATCTGAACTGTGATTGAACACTCTGACTGTGGCTGACTCATGTTACGATTCATAGAAGTTAAAGTCACTTGGTAAACTTTGTGGTCATGGTCAGTGGCACATGCCATCTTTGTCAAGGCATTGCGCATAATAGCCACACCGAGCCACCAGTATTCTACCTTTTTTGAACCTGCAATATCATGCATAGTACATCTGCACTGTGATTGGACACTTTGATCGCGGCTGACTCGTTTTATGATCAATAGAAGTAAAAGTTACTTGGATACATTTGTGGTCAAGGTCAGTGGCACATGCCAACTTTGTCAAGGCATTGCGCATAATAGCCAAAGTGAGCCACTAGTATTCTACCTTGTTTGCACCTGAACGATCATGCCTAGTACATCTGCACTCTGATTGGATACTCTGACCGTGGCTGACTCGTATTACGATTCGTAAAAGATCATGCCTAGTACATCTGCATTGTTATTGGACACTCTGACCGTGGCTGACTCGTGTTATGATCAATAGAAGTACAAGTCACTTGGATACTTTTGTGATCATGTTGAGTGGCACATGCCAACTTTGTCAAGGCATTGCACACAATAGCCACACCGAGCCATCAGTATTGTACCTTGTTTATACGTGTAAGGTCATGCCTCGTATATCTGCACTGTGATTGGACACTCTGACCGTGGCTGACTCGTGTTATGATTCATAGCCGTTTAAGATACTTTGTAAACTTTGTGGCCATGATCAGTGGCACATGTCAACTTTGTCAAGGCATTGCGCACAATAGCCATGCCAAGCCACAGGTTTTTTACCTTGTTTATACCTGCAAGGTCATGCCTAGTACATCTGGACTGTGACTGGGCACTATGACTGTGGTATACTCGTGTTACAATTCGTAGAAGTTAAAGTAACTTGGTGAACTTTGTGGTCATGGTCAGTGGCACATGCCAACTTGGTCAAGGCATTGCGCACAATAGCAGTGCCAAGACACTGGAACTTTTCCCTGTTTATACCTGCAAGTTCATGCATATTAGAAGTGCACTGTGATTGGGTACTCTGACCGTGGCTGACTTGTGTTATTATTCGTAGAGGTTAAAGTCACTTGGTAAACTTTGTGGTCATGGTCAGTGGCACATGCCAACTTTGTCAAGGCATTGTGCACAATAGTCACACCGAGCCACCAGTATTGTACCTTGTTTGCACTTGCAAGATTGTGCCTAGTACATCTGCACTTTTATTGGACTCTCTCACCATGGCTGACTCGTGTTATGATCAATAGAAGTAAAAGTCACTTGGATACATTTGTGGTCATGGTCAGTGACACATTCCAACTTTGTCGAGGCATTGCGCACAATAACCACACCAAGCCACCAGTATTCTACCTTGTTCATACTTGCAAGATCATGCGCACTACATCTGTACTGTGATTGGATACTCTGACCGTGGCGGACTCGTGTTATTAGTCATAGCCGTTTAAGGTACTTGGTAAACTTTGTGGTCATGGTTAGTGGCACATGCCATTTTTGTCAAGGCATTGCAAACAATAGCCATGCCAAAGCCACTGAATTTTTAACATGTTTATACTTGCAAGGTCACGCATATGAGATGTGCACTGTGATGGGGCAATCTGACCGTGGGTGACTCGTATTTCAATTCGTATAAGTTAAAGTCACTTGGTAAACTTTGTGGTCATGATCAGTGGCACATGCCAACTTCGTCAAGGCATTGCGCACAATAGCCACATGGAGCCACCAGTATTCTATGCTGTTTGCACCTGCAAGGTCATGCCTAGTTCATCTGCACTGTGAGTGGACACTCTAACCATGGCTGACTCGTGTTATGGTCGATAGAAGTTAGAGTCACTTTGATACATTTGTGGTCATGGTCAGTGGCACCTGCCAAATTTTTCAAGGCATTGCACACAATAGCCACACCAAGACACCAGAACTTACCTTGTTCATACCTGTAAGGTCATGCCCAATATATCTGCACTGTGATTGGCCACTCTGATCGTGGCTGACTTGTGATATGATTCATAGCCGTTGAAGGTACTTGGTAAACTTTGTGGTCATGGTCAGTGGCACATGCCAACTTTGTCAAGGCATTCCGCACAATAGCCGTGCCAAGCCATTGGTTTTTTAACTTGTGTATACCTGCAAGGTCATACATATTAGATGTGCACAATGATTGGGTAATCTGACCGTGGCTGACTCGTGTTACGATTCGTAGAAGTTAAAGTCACTTGGTAAACTTTGTGGTCATGGTCAGTGGCACATGCCAACTTCGTCAAGGCATTGCGCACAATAGCCACGTCGAGCCACTAGTATTCTACCTTGTTTGCACCAGCAAGGTCATTCATAGTACATCTGCACTATGATTGGACACCCTGATTGTGGCTGACTTGTGCTTTGATCAATAGAATTTAAAGTCACTTGGATACATTTGTGGTCACGGTCAGTGGCACATGGCAACTTTGTCAAGGCATTGCGCACAATAGCCACACCGAGCCACCAGAATTATACCTTGTTCATACCTGTAAGGTCATGCCCAATGTATCTGCACTGTGATTGGACACTCTGACCGTGGCTGATTTGTGTTATCATTCATAGCCGTTTAATGTACTTGGTAAACTTTGTCGTCATGGTCAGTGGCACATGCCAACCTTGTCAAGGCATTGCGCACAATAGCCGTGCCAAGACACCGGTTTTTTACCCTGTTTCTACCTGCAAGGTCATGCATATTAGATGTGCACTGTGATTGGGTATTCTGACCGTGGCTGACTCGTGTTATGATTCCTAGAGGTTAAAGTCACTTGGTAAAGTATGTGGTCATGGTAAGTGGCACATGCCAACTTTGTCAAGGCATTGCGCACAGTAGCCACACCGAGCCACCAGTATTCTACCTTTTTTGCAACTGTAATTTCATGCCTAGTACATCTGCACTGTGATTGGACACTCTGACCGTGGCTGACTCGTGTTATGATCAATAGACGTAAAAGTCACTTGGATACATTTGTGGTCATGGTCAGTGGCACATGCCAACATTGTCAAGGCATTGCGCACAATAGCCACACCGAGCCACCAGTATTCTACCTTGTTTATACATGTAAGGTCATGTCCAATATATCTGCACTGTGAGTGGACACTCTGACTGTGGCTGACTCGTGTTATGATTCATAACCATTTAAGGTACTTGGTAAATTTTGTGGTCATGGTCTGTGGCACATGCCAACTTTGTCAAGGCATTGCGCACAATAGCCACGCCAAGCCATCGGGTTTTTACCTTGTTTATACCTGTAAGGTCATGCCTAGTACATCTGAACTGTGATTGGGCACTCTGACTGTGGCTGACTCGTGTTACCATTAATAGAAGTTAACGTCACTTGGTAATCTTTGTGGTCATGGTCAGTGGCACATGCCAACTTGATCTAGGCATTGCGCATAATAGCCATACCGAGCCACCGGTATTCTACCTTTTTTGCACGTGCAAGATCATGCCTAGTACATCTGCACTGTTCTTGGACACTCTGACTGTGGTTGACTCGTGTTATGATCAATAGAAGTAAACGTCACTTGGATACATTTGTGGTCATGGTCAGTGGCACATGCCAACTTTGTGAAGGCATTGGGCACAATAGCCACACCAAGCCACCAGTAATCTACCTTGTTTGCACCTGCAAGATCATGCCTACTACATGTGCACTGTGATTGGACACTCTGACCGTGGCTGACTCGAACAATCATCAATAGAAATAAAAGTCACTTGGATACATTTGTGGTCATGGTTTGTGGCACATGCCAACTTTGTCAAGGCAATGCACACAATAGCCACACCAAGCCACCAGTACTCTACCTTGTTCATACCTGTGAGGTCATGCACAGTATATCTGCACTGTGATTGGACACTCTCACTGTGGCTGACTCGTGTTATGATTCATAGCCGTTTAAGGTACTTGGTAACCTTTGTGGTCATGGTCAGTGGCACATGCCAACTTTGTCAAGGCATTGCGCACAATAGCCATGACAAGCCACTGGTTTTTTACCTTGCTTATGCCTGTAAGGTCATTCCTAGTACATCTGAACTGTGATTGGGCACTCTGACTGTGGCTGACTTGTGTTACCATTCATAGAAGTTAAAGTCATTTGGTAAACTTTGTGGTCATGGTCAGTGGCACATGCCAACTTGGTCAATGCATTGCGCATAATAGTCACACCGAGCCACCGGTATTCTACCTTGTTTGCACCTGCAAGATCATGCTTAGTACATCTGCACTATGATTGGACACTGTGACCGTGGCTGACTCGTGTTATGATCAATAGAAGTGAACGTCACTTGGATAAATTTGTGGTCATGGTCAGTGGCACATGCAAACTTTGTCAAGGAATTGCACAATATAACCACACCGAGCCACCAGTATTCTACCTTGTTTATACATGTAAGGTCATGCCCAGTTTATCTGTACTGTGATTGGACACTCTGACTGTGGCTGACCCTTGTAATGATTCATAGCCGTTTAAGGTACTTGGTAAAATGTGTGGTCCAGGTCAGTGGTACATGCCAACTTTGTCAAGGCATTGGGCACAATAGCCGTGCCAAGCCACTGGTTTTCTACCTTGTTTATACCTGCAAGCTCATGCCGACTACATCTGAAGTGTGATTGGGCACTCTGATTGTGGCTGACTCGTGTTATGTTTCGTACAAGTTAAAGTCACTTGGTAAACTTTGTGGTCATGGTCAGTGGCACATGCCAACGTGGTCAAGGCATTGCGCATAATAGCCACACCGAGCCACCAGTATTCTACCTTGTTTGCATGTGCAAGATCATGCTTAGTACATCTGCACTATGATTGGACACTCTGACCGTGGCTGACTCGTGTTATGATTAATAGAAGTGAAAGTCACTTGGATACATTTGTGGACATGGTCAGTGGCACATGCAAACTTTGTCAAGGAATTGCACAAAACAACCACACGGAGCCACCAGTATTCTACCTTTTTTATACCTGTAAGGTCATGCCCAGTGTATCTGTACTGTGATTGGACACTCTGACTGTGGCTGACCCGTGTTCTGATTCATAGCCGTTTAAGGTAGTTGGTAAAAATTGTGGTCATGGTCAGTGGCACATGCCAACTTTGTCAAGGCATTGCGCACAATAGCCATGCCAAGACACCAGTTTTTAACCCTGTTATACCTTCAAGGTCATGCATAGTAGCCGTGCACTGTGATTGGGTACTCTGACTGTGGCTGACTCGTGTTATGATTTGTAGAACTTAAAGTCACGTGGTAAACTTTGTGGTCATGGTCAGTGGCACATGCCAACTTTGTCAAGGCATTGCGCATAATAGCCGTGCCAAGCCATGGGTTTTTTACATTGTTTATACCTGCAAGGTCACGCCTGGTACATCTCAACTGTGATTGGGCAATCTGACTGTGGATGACTCCTGTTACGTTTTGTAGAAGTTAAAGTCATTTGTTAAACTTTGTCCTCATGGTCAGTGGCACTTGCCAACCTTGCCAAGGCATTGCGCACAATAGCCGTGCCAAGACACCGGTTTTTGACCCTGTTTATACCTGCAAGGTCATGCATATTACATGTGCACGGTGATTGGATACTTTGACCGTGGCTGACTTGTGTTATGATTCGTAGAGGTTAAAGTCACTTGGTAAACATTATGGTCATGGTCAGTGGCACATGCCAACTTTGTCAAGGCATTGCGCACAATAGCCACACCGAGCCACCAGTATTCTACTTTTTTTATACCTGTAAGGCCATGCCCAGTATATCTGTACTATGATTGGACACTCTGAGTGTGGCTGACCCGTGTTATGATTCATAGCCGTTTCAGATACTTGGTAAACTTTGTGGTTATGGTCAGTGGCACATGCCAACTTTGTCAAGGCATTGCGCACAATAGCCGTGCCAAGCCACTGGGTTTTTATCTGTTTATACCTGCAAGCTCATGCCTAGTACATCTGAACTGTGATTGGGCACTCTGACTGTGGCTGACTCGTGTTACGATTCGTACAAGTTAAAGTCAATTGGTAAACTTTGTGGTCATGGTCTGTGGCACATGCCAACTTTGTCAAGGCATTGCGCACAATAGCCACACCAAGCCACCAGTATTCTGCCTTTTTTGCACCTGCAAGATCATGCCTAGTACATCTCCACTGTGATTGGACACTCTGACCTTGGCTAACTCGTGTTATGACCAATAGAAGTAAAAGTCACTTGGATACATTTGTGGTCATGGTGAGTGGAACATGCCAACTTTGTCAAGGCATTGCGCACAATAGCCACTCCGAGCCACCAGTATTCTACCTTGTTCATACCTGCAAGGTCATGCGCAGTATATCTGTAACGTGATTGGACACTCTTACCGTGGCTGACTCGTGTTGTGATTCATATCCGTTTAAGGTACTTGGTAAACTTTGTGGTCATGGTCAGCGGGACATGCCAACATTGTCAAGGCATTGCGCACAATAGCCGTGCCAAGACACCGGGTTACCTTGTTTATACCTGCAACGACATTCATATTAGATGTGCACTGTGATTGGGCACTCTGACCGTGGCTGACTCGTGTTACGATTCGTAGAAGTTAAAGTCACTTTGTGAACTTTGTGGTCATGGTCAGTGGCACATGCCATTTTTGTCAAGGCATTGCGCACAATAGCCACACCGAGCCACCATTATTCTGCAAGATGTACTAGGCATGAGATCATGCCTAGTACATCTGCATTGTGATTGGACACTCTGACCGTGGCTGACTTGTGTTATGATCAATAGAAGCAAAAATCACTTCGACACATTTGTGGTCATGGTCAGTGGCACATGCCAACTTTGTCAAGGCATTGCGCACAATAGCCACACCAAGCCACCAGTATTCTACCTTGTTTGTACCTGCAAGATCATGCCTAGTACATCTGCAATGTGATTGGACACTCTGACCGTGGCGGACTCGTGTTATGATCAATACTAGTAAAAGTCACTTGGATACATTTTTGGTCATGGTCAGTGGCACATGCCAACTTTGTCAAGGCATTGCGTACATTAGCCACACCGAGCCACCAGTATTCTATCCTGTCTGTACCTGCAAGGGCATGCCCAGTATATCTGCACTGTTATTGGACACTCTGACCGTGGCTGACTCGTTTTATGATTCATAGCCGTTTAAGGTACTTGGTGAACTTTGTGGTCATGGACAGTGGCACATGCCAACTTTGTCTAGGCATTGCGCACAATAGCCACACCGAGCCACCAGTATTCTACCTTTTTTATACCTATAAGGTTATGTTTAGTATATCTACACTGTGACTGGACACTCTGGCCTGGATGACTCATTTACTTCAATAGAAGTAAATGTCACTTAGATACATTTGTGGTCATGTTTAGTGGTACATGCCAACTTAGTCAGGGCCTTGCACATAATAGCCACACCGAGCCACCAGTATTCTACCTTGTTTGTACCTGCAAGATCATGCCTAGTACATCTGCACTCCGAATGGACAGTATGTCCGTGGCTGACTCCTGTTATGATCAATAGAAGTAAAAGTCACTCGGATACACTTGTGGTCATGGGCAGTGGCACATGCCAACTTTGTCAAGGCATTGCGCACAATAGCCACACCGAGCCACCCGTATTCTACCTTGTTTATACCTCCAAGTTCATGCCCAGTATATCTGCACTATTATTAGACTTTCTGACCGTGGATGACTCGTGTTATGATTCATAGCCGTTTAAGGTACTAGGTACACATTGTAGTCATGGTCAGTGGCACATGCCAACCTTGTCAATGCATTGCGCACAATAAACGTGCCAAGCCACCGGTTTTTAACCTTGTTTATACCTGCAATGTCATGCATATTAGATGTGCGCTGTGATTGGGCACTTTGCCCATGGCTTACTCGTGTTTGGATTCTTAGAAGTTTAAGGTACTAGGTAAACTTTGTGGTCATGGTCAGTTGCACGTGCCAACTTTGTCAAGGCATTGCGGACAATGGCCACACCGAGCCACCCATGTTCTACATTGTTTATACCTGCAAGGTCATGCTTAGTATATCTGCACTGTGACTGGACACTCTGTCCGTGGCTAACTCGTGTTATGATTCATAGCCGCTTAAGTCACTTGGTAAACGTTGTGGTCATGGTCAGTGGCACATGCCAACTTTGTCAAGGCATTGCGCACAATAGCCTCACCGCGCCACCAGTAATCTACCTTGTTTGTACTTGCAAGATTATGCCTAGTACATCTGCACTATGAATGGACACTCTGACCGTGGCTGACTCGTTTTATGATAAAATGAATTAAAAGTCACTTTGATATATTTGTGGTCATGGTCAATGGCAGATGCCAAATATGTCAAGGCATTGTGCACTATGACCACACCAAGCCACTAGTATTCTACCTTGTTTGTACCTGCAAGGTCATCTCCAGTATATCTACACTTTGACTGGACACTCTGACCGTGGCTGACTCGTATTATGATCAATATAAGTAAAAGTCACTTGGATACATCAGTGGTCATGGTCAGTGGCTCATGCCAACTTTGTCAAGGCATTGTGCACAATAGCCACACCAAGCCACTAGTATTATACCTTGTTTGCACCTGTAAGATCGTGCCTAGTACATCTGCACTGTGATTGGACACTCTGACCGTGGCAGACTCATGTTATGTTCAATAGAAGTAAAAGTCATTTGGATACATTTGTGGTCATGGTCAGTGACACATGTCAAATTTGTCAAGGCATTGCGCACAATAGCCACACCGATCCACCAGTATTATACCTTGTTTGTACCTGCAAGATCATGCCCACTGAATCTGCACTGTGATTGGACACTCTGATCGTGGCTGACTCGTGTTATGAGTCATAGCCGTTTAAGGTACTTGGTAAACTTTGTGGTCATGGTCAGTGGCACATGCCAACTTTGTCAAGGAATTGCGCACAATAGCCGTGCCAAGCCACCGGTTTTACCTTGTCTATACCTGTAAGGTCAGGCATACTAGATGTGCACTGTGATTGGTTACTCTGACCGTGGCTGCCTCGTGTTATGATTCGTAGAAGTTAAAGTCACTTGGTAAGCTTTGTGGTCATGGTCAGCGGCACATGCCAACTTTGTCAAGGCATTGGTTACAATTGCCAAACTGAGCCACCAGTATTATACCTTGTTTATACATGCAAAATCATGATAAGTAAAGCTGCACTCTGATTGGACACTCTGACCATGGCTGACTCGTGTTATGATCAATAGAAGTTAAAGTCACTTGGATATATTTGTGGTCATGGTCAGTGGCACATGTTAACTTTGTCAAGGCATTGCGCACAATAGCCACACTTAGCCACCAGTACTCTACCTTGATTATACCTGCAAGGTCATGCTCAGTATACCTACAGTGTGATTGGACAGTCTGACCGTGGCTGACCTGTGTTATGATTCATATCCGTCTAAGGTACTTGGTAAACGTTGTGGTCATGGTCAGTGGCACATGGCAACTTTGTCAAGGCATTTCGCACAATAGCCACACCGAGCCACCAGTATTCTACCTTGTTTGTACCTGCAAGGTCATTCCCAGTTTATCTGAGCTGTGATTGGACACTCTGACCGTGGCTGACTCGTGTTATGATTCATAGCCGTTTAAGGTACTTGGTAACCTTTCTGGTCATGGTCAGTGGCACATGCCACCTTTGTCAAGGCATTGTGCACAGTAGCCGTGCCAAGCCTCCGGCTTTTTACCTTGTTTATACCTGCAAGGTCATGCATATTAGATGTGCACTATGAGTGGACACTCTGACTGTAGCTGACTCGTGTTATGATCAAGAGAAGAAAATGTCACTTTGATACATTAGTGGACATGGTCAGTGGCACATGCCAACTTTGTCAAGGCATTGCGCACAATAGTCGTGCCAAGCCACCAGTTTCTAACCTTTGTTTATACCTGCAAGGTCATGCATATTAGATGTGCACTGTGATTGGACACTCTGGCTGTGGCTGACTCGTGTTATGATTCACAGCCGTTTGAGGCACTTGGTAAACTTTGTGGTCATGGTCAGTGGCACATGCCAACTTTGTGAAGGCATTGCACACAATAGACGTGCGAATCCACCAATTGTTTACCTTGTTTATACCCGTAAGGTCATGCGTAGTACATCTGAACTGTGATTGGGCACTCTCACCGTGGCTGACTCGTGTTATGATTCATAGCCATTTAAGGTACTTGGTAAACTTTGTGGTCATGGTCAGTGGCACATGCCAACTTTGTCAAGGCATTGCACACAATAGCCACACCGAGCCACCAGTATT
>SZWC01000598.1:4404-15215 GCA_023375785.1 Penium margaritaceum | reverse complement strand
GGCTGGCAGCACAAGATTCAACCAACAACTAAGGTGTTCATGAATGCATACGGCGACATGGACGCAGGACACGGTGTCGTACGTGGATGACCTTCCCCTGCAGGTGGGCCTCATCCACAAAGTTGTGCGGGTGCAGGTCATGGTGGCCTGCACCTACGATGTCCTGCTAGGAACAGACTATCTCATCCCCCGACAAGCAAGCCTGTTCTATGCGGACGGAGTCATGCAGTTAACTTCATCAGGGTATACCACCTATACAGCTCTAATTGTGGGCCCAAGGACGTCAATGCCTACAAAGTTCGGTCACCCCTTCTCCCTGGAAGAAGCCCGTGCTGAAGACCACGCAGCCAGGAATTCTATCATGGCATCCCCAAGCATGATGCCCCTCTCGTGATTGTGCCACAAGCCGAGGAAGAAGAGCTGATGGATTGCACACCCACACCCCAGTAGCCATGCCCTGAACGAGCACAAGCTACTCCGACGGATGATCGACCGCAGCTCCCCATGGGAGCGATACCCAAACCGTCAGCTGAATCCCCCACATGGCTGTTCCTTCCCACGACAGAGCGCCACCCTGCTGACCTCAGCCAGGCCTCGATCACCTCACCTCATCCAGGGCCTCTTCGGGTGTCGAGCAGCCCACTCGTACCGGTGACCGCACAGCCAAGAATCCCAAATGATCTTGCCGAGGAGGCGAAGCGCAAAGGGAAAATTGCTGTTGTGTGACAACAACACTGCCATCCGTGAAGATGTCAATTCAGAAGACTCAGATGAAGAACCCATGAGTGACGTCGGCTGGCTGCGCCTCGATGATGAGCCACCTCCACGTCAACCATAGGCCCTCGCTATCTCCTCATGTGGCTCCCGTAATTTCAACTTGCAGGTATATGATTATTGGGATCCAGACCCTAATCTTGGAGCCGGTCAGGTGGGGGATGAAGAACTACCACCACCCACAGTCCTACATTCCCAACGATGGGACCACATGCTCCATGAGCACCTAACTGAGGAGCAAATGTATGAAGCCAAGGAGCTTATCATCTACCACAAAGAAATATGTGCAAACAAGTCAACAGATATCGGAGCAGTCGACACGGTCCATGTCATTAACACAGGAGACGCAACTGCACATAAGCAGAAGGCTCGACGTTTGCTCCAGGAGCAGAAGGACATCATCAATGAGGGCTTGCGTGAGCTCAGGGAACAGGGCGTGATTTTAGAAGTGAAAAGGAACACGGCATGGCGTGGCGCACGAAGCGTTAGCATCATCGATAGCAGCAGCTGAGCAGCAGCAGCAAGAGGCGCTGCATTTTACAACAGCTGCACCCGGTGCGATACTCGGAGTGCCAGCGCCACAAGCAACAACAGCAGAGCAACGGGGACAAGAGGTGCTGCCTTCTACGACAACTACACCTGGCGTGGCACCCGGAATGCCAGCGCCACCAGCAGTAGTACCAGAGTTGTGGGGATAGGAGGTGCAGCCTTCAATGGCAGCTGCACTTGGCGCGGCGCCCGAGGCGCAAGCACCAGCAGCAGCACCAACAGATCAGCGGGGATATGAGGCATTGCCTTATGCGGCAGCCGCACCCGGTGTAGCGGCCGGAGTGCCAATGCCACCAGCAACAGCAGCAAAGCAACGGGGACAGGTGGCGCTGCCTTCTACGGCAACTACATCTGGTGTGACGCCCAGAGCGCCCGCACCATCGGCAGCAGCAGCAAAGCAGCGGGAGCAGGAGGTGCTGCCCTCTGCGGTAGCTGTACTCGGCACGGCGCCTGGAGCGCCAGCACCAACGGCTGCAGTAGCAGAGCAGCCAGAGCAGGATGCGCTGCCTCCTGCGGTAGCTTCATCCAGCGCAGCGCCTAGAGCGCCAGTGCCACCAACAGTAGCAGTAGAGCAGCGGGGATAGGAGGCGCTGCCTTGTGTGGCAGCTGCAGAAGAACAGCATGAGTAGGAGGTGCTGCCTTCTGCGGTAGCAGCACCCAACGCGGAACCTGAGGCGCAAGTACCACGAGTAGCAGCAGCAGAGCAGTAGGGACATGAGACACTGCCTTCTATGGCGGCCGCACCCGACGCGGCGCTCGGAGCGCTAGCACCACCAGTAGCAGCAGTAGAGCAGCGGGGACAAGAGGCGCTGCCTTCTGCAACAACTGCACTTGGCGCGGCACCCGGAGCGCCATCACCATCGGCACTAGCAGCAAAGCAGCGGGAGCAGGAGGCGCTGTCCTCTACGTCAGCTATACCCGGCGTGGCACACATAGCGCAAGTACCATTGGCAGTAGTAGCACAACAGCGGGAGCAAGAGGTGCTACCTCCTGCGACATCCTCATCCAACGCGGTGCTTGGAGTGGCAGTGCCACCAGTAGTAGCAGCAGAGCAGCGGGGATAGGAGGCGCTGCCTTCTACGGCAGCTACACCTGGCGCAGCGCCTGAAGTGTCAGGACCATCGGCAGTAGCAGCAGAACAGCGGGAGCAAGACGTGCTGCCTTTTGCGGCAGTTGAACTCCATCGGCTCCAGAGGCGCAAGCACCATGAGCAGTAGCAGCATGGCAGCGGGGACAGGAGGCACTTTCTTCTACGACAGCCGCACTCGGCACGGCGCCCGGAGTGCGAGCGCCATTAGCAGCAGCAGTATAGCAGCGGGGACAGGGGGCACTGCCTTCTGCGGCAACTGCACCTGGCGCGGCGCCCGGAGCACCAGCACCATCGGCAACAGCAGCAAAGCAGCAGGAGCAAGAGGTGCTGCCTTCTACGAAAGCTGCACCAGGTGTGGTGCCCGGAGCGCCTGCACCATCGGCACCAGCAACAAAGTAGCGGGAGCAGGAGGTGCTGCCTCCTGCGGCAGCTGCACCCGGCGTGGCGCTCAGAGCGCCAGCACCGCCAGCAGCAGAAGCAAAGCAGCGGGGACGGGAGGCGCTGCCTTCTGCGATAGCTGCACCTGGCGCGGCGCCCGGAGCGCCAGCACCATCGGCAACAGCAGTAAAATAGCGGGAGCAGGAGGTGCTGCCTTTTGCGGCAACTACACTCGGTGCAGCGCTTGAGGCGCAAGCACCACCAGCAGCAGCAACAGAGCAGCGAGAATAGGAGGTGCTGCCTTCTACACAAACCAAACCCGGCGCGGTGCCCAGAGCGCCAGCGCCACCAGCAGCAGAGCAGCGCGGGCACGAGGTGCCTCCCCCTGCGGCAGCTGCACCCGGCATGGCGCCCGAGGCGCTAGCACCACCAGCAGCAGCAGTAGAGTAGCGAGGACAAGAGGCACTGCCTTCTGCGGCAGCTGCACCTGGCACAACGCCCGGAGCACCAGCACCATCGGCAGCAACAGTAAATGAGCGGGGACAAGAGGTGTTGCCTTCTGCGGCGGCTGTACCCGGCGTGGTGCCTCGAGCGCCAGCGCCACCAGCAGTAGCAGTAGAGCAGCGGAGACAGGAGGTGCTGCCGTTTGTGGTAGCTGCACTCGGCGGGACGCCCGGAGCGCCAGCGCCACCAGTAGCAGCAGTAGAGCAGCGGGGACAGGAGGTGCTGCCTTCTACGGCAGCTGCACCCAGTACGGCGCCCAAGTCGTAAGCACCACCAGCAACAACAACAGAGGAGCACCGGGAGGAGCAATGAAAGAAGAAACAAAAAGGGCCCCAAAGAGCTGGACTGGGAGAAAAGAAGCAATGAAAAGAGGCGGAGAAATAGGGAGAGGAAAAGGAGCATGTACCCATGTGAGAAGAACACCACAGCTTGCTCAATGCTCCTCCTTCAAGATGGGAGCCACTTCCCCCTCATGATAGATCTTTATGGCCAACCAGTTCCTGGCTGGAAGCGGAAGCAGAGTCATAACAACAGACACCCACGCAAGGGGAAGAGGAGCAGCGGCATGAAGAGCTAGAATTAAGCATCAAGGCGGATGATCAGGATGAAGAGGAAGGACAGGAGGAGGTGGCTCTGTAACTCTGTGCAACATTTAAGAACCCGGTTGCCACTAAGGGAGAGGTGGTGTACGAGGGATGCAAGGCCAGCCTACATTTGGTATGTTACGACTTGGAACTGGATACCGTGCACGACATCAAGATGTGTCAGGTCTGTGCACTAAAGCTGAAGGAGAGCATGGGGGTAGACAGTGAGGAGGAACTACGGAAAGAAAGGGAGGAGGAAAGGATCCGCTCAGGGATGGGGGCCACGGCTGGGAAATCCAGTGTGCTGCAGGATGAGAAGGAACCCTGCGGTAACTGTGAAGAGCCGATGGACGCTACCACTTTGTTCCGCTGCTACGTGTGTAGACATCCTGTGCATGCAGCCTGCCAGGATCCAAAGATAAGGATGCGGCAGAAGGTGATGGGATGCAAGAAGTGTGCACCTCTCATGCTTGCAAAAGTAGACAAATAGGACAGGAGGAAGAACAGGCCCGCACCCAAGCGGTGTATTGAGAGGTGTGAAGCCTGCGAAGAGCCGTACGACCCCATGGAGGCAACCTGGTGCTATGAATGTAAAGCACCCCTCCACTGCAAGTGTGGGACGGAGATTCCGGGGTTGGGACGGCATTGCAAGAGCTGCCCCTGAAGGCTGGTTGAATAAGAATAAGAGATGGACAAGGAGGGTGGAAAGGCTAATGGACCAAGTGTGCCCGGGGTGGAGGAGACAGAGGAGTGCGGGAGGTGCAAGCGGCCAGTGAGGACACAGAAGAAACACTGCTTCAATTACAAGGTGGCCCTCCACTATATATGTGGAGAAGAGGAGCTGCTGCAACAGAAGGCAGTGCATGTCTCTCCGGCCTGTATGCTGGAGCTGAAAGGGAGAATGCGGAAAGAAAGAGAGTAGCAAGGAGGGGGAGGTCAGCAAGCAGCAGAACTAGAGTGGAGCCTGTACTGTACAGAGTATGGTAACCGCAACGCCACCGAGTGGTGTGAGGGATGCTACTTGCCGCTCCATTGACCTTGCGGGCATGTGCTGCGAGGAGTAGGACATCATTGCAACAAATGTGCGGTAAAGTTACGACTCCTCAAGGCCCGGGCACGGGATAAGAAGCAACAGAGAGAGGAAGAATGGCAGGGCGCGAGGGAAAGGGCAACGCCACGCTCATACGCAGATGCACACCCAGTGGAACAACTCTACCGCAATGCAGTGGCACTGTCCGGACCGGAGGAAGTAGCGGCTCGGAAGGTAGTGTTGGCAATGAGGGCGCTGGGGAAGAGGGATGTCCCCGAAGTAAGAAGGAAGGTGCTGGCTATGGTGAATGAGGCGTTGGCCGTGACACCTCAGTGGTGCCTCTTCAGAAATGAGCCGCCACCGGCAGCACCGATGCCACCAACCCCACAGGGACCAGATGTGCGATCCCATCCTCATCCACCCCCGGCGGATAATCGATCTACCCAGCGCTCTGACATACCAAGTGCACCAGGAAGGACGCAGCAAGGACGGGGAGCTGAGGCTAGGGGAGGAGCAACGACACCTGGACACTCAGGGGCACTGGGATGGGCCGGTGCTCCGGTGGATGATGCACCGGCACAACGGTGGATCCATCGTGCCACCTCAAGAGGACAACACAGGGGGAGAGGAGCAGAGAGGGGCCCCCGTTGCCCTTCACTGGCAAGGGGATCAACATCGGGAGGACTGCGAGGGACGCCCACGGGAGTGCGAGGGAAGGCAGCGGAGACAGGCGCGGGGATTGGGTGAAGCCCATGGAGTGGAAATGCTGGGTCACTGATGGATCCAGGAAGGGGCGAGGGAACAAAGAGGCCTGGGGTTGAAGCAGGGGTGAGACAGGGAAGTGCGAATAGGGATCCCATG
The DNA here is from genome assembly GCA_023375785.1 of Penium margaritaceum. Classification (NCBI taxonomy): domain Eukaryota; kingdom Viridiplantae; phylum Streptophyta; class Zygnematophyceae; order Desmidiales; family Peniaceae; genus Penium; species Penium margaritaceum. The sequence goes on along the minus strand of SZWC01000598.1, from coordinate 9,445 downwards.
GCAAGAGCAGGGCCAAGACGAGGCAGTTGGGTCGGGGGCATTGCAGCGGGAGGGGGAGAAGCAAGGGGCGCAGGCGCAGGCAAGGAGCAGTAGGAGAGAGGACACCTCGTGCTGGTAATTGCCCGTGGTACGAGAAGATGGTACACCTGCCTGCCAGACAGTGCAGGCCTTGCAATTGCCACATGCATCAGGAGTGTGGAATGGCAGATGAAGAAGGAGGCTGGATCTACATGCCCTACCAAAAGGTAAAACAGGGAATACCCATAGAGGTGAGAGTCGTGCTCGGACAGGAGCACAATGCTGCGGCAGGCATTGAGTGCTCTGGCTATAGAAGACCGTTGGGATCTCCACACGGGAAATGCGACTATTGCAAGCGAGAAGCACACGCTGCCTGCATCAAGACGAATGAGGAGGGGAGGAATAACTGCAGCAGTTATTAGATACGACCACGTACAGGCACGGTGGAAGGGGATTGCCCCAGTTGCTTGAGGGAGCTAAGAGGAGTGACCCCATGGTGTGAGAAGTGCGGATGTTTCTCACATAACGAATGTGTGAAGAAGGAGGGGGAAAGGAGGCTGCGACACGGAGGGCGCATTGCATTGTATCAATGCCTCCGATGCACGAGTTCACGGAGGGAGCTGTGTGCCACATGCAGGGACCCAATTCGTGTCCATAGGTGGCATTGTATCAGCTGCCATCAGCGGGTGTACCTCCCATGTGCCCGTCGCTATAGCAACACACTTACAGGTCTCCATGGACGACTCAGCCTGCCGTGTGAGGATAGTGATGATACGAGAAGGAGGATGCAGGCAGAACAGAAGGAGGTAGCAAGGCGCTTGCAGGAGCCGTAGGGAAGAGGAACAGGGGGAGGAGAACACAGGGTGACCCCACGCCAGAGCCGCACGGCCTGGAACGAAGAGATACGACAAGAAGGGCTCCACGGGATGGAACCGAGTCGCAGTCCGAGACGCGGACAAGCAGGAGAGAGGAGAGATAAATTGGAGACGAGTGATGAGGATGCTGGGAATGATATTGCGGCTAAGGACGAGGGCAGGAAGGCAGCAGGACACTGCATAGTTTGCTGAGTCAAAGTAGAAGCATGGCCAGTGTATCGAGTAAGTGACTGAGGCGTGGGCCGAAGGCCTCAGCGCCGAGGTCACGACAGTACAAAGTGCACATGGAAAGAGGAATGAACAACGTTGAGATGAAGGGAAAGCAAATGCAGCTCTAACCCAGAAAGAAGAACGTTGATGGATGGATGGAGGCAATTGAAGAAGATGTGCCACAGCTTGGGGGCGGGCAGCGGAAAGCACCAAAGTGCCACAGCGTCAAGGCAGGCAACCGGAAGTAGCAAAAGTGCCATAGCTTGGAGGCGGGCAGCGGAAGGCAGCGGAAGTGCCACGGCATGGAGGCAGGTAATGAAAGAAGGCGGAGTGCCACAGCACGAAGGCGGGCAGCGGAAAGAAGGCGGAGTGCCACAGCACGGAGGCGGGCAACGGAAGGGAAAATGACTTAGATTGAATGGATGCAAGAAACACAAGGATGTTAGTGCTACGTGTATACTTTGCTAGTCCGGGTTACTAGAGTGCTCCTAGTGGAGCCGCTTGGGACTAGGCAGGGGAGTTCTCCTAGTGGAGAGTGGAGCCGCAGGGTGGAGGAGTGCTACCGGTGCCGGTCCACGTACTTGATGTTCGGGTGCGCACACATCTTGGTCTTGGAGGTGCGAGGAGGCGGACGTGGTTCGCGACTTTGTCGCGACGTGTGGAGCGGGCAGCACGGCGGGTTTTGGGCGAGCAAGAATGGGAGAACGTGGGTTTTTTGTGTCGGTATGAGCACCGACCAGATCATCGGAGTTGAGCCTGATCACTTATTTTCTTTTATTCTTGTGTCACTGGCTCGATGGGTATTTCTGTAATCTTTTCCTGTTGTACCCCAACAGTCTTGTACCATTGTTTCTTTTATTCTTCTGACACCGGCCCTCAATGGCACAAGTCATGAACGGTTCGGTGTATCCAGGAGATGTTGGTGTGATGACTCAGAGAAGCTTGGTGCCCCCTTGGTCACAGGTTAAATCCTTCACCTTCTTCTTCTCCTGCAAGAGAGAATATTTTTGTAGAAGATAGGGATACTGCTGCCGGATGATGGAGAGGATCAAGATTGCGGGCTTTGGACAAGAGCGAGCACCTGTATCTTCGTGCTTGACTTCTTGACCGATGAGAAGGGCATTGATTGGTGCAAACTTGTGGTGGTGGCAATGCGGATGAGCGAGAGGATCGTCTATTGGAGGAGGATGAAGGTAACGCAGTGGTGTCGATAAGATGAAGTTGGTGGTTTTGTGTTGAAGTTGATGGTGGAGAGTTGTTGGTGACAAAAACTGGGTCTGGAGAGATGATGTTCGCTGAGGGGAACTGAGGTTGTGAAGTAGAGGACTTGTTGGTGGATTCAGGAGTGATGGTTAGGGTCGCTGCTTCTGTAGGAGTGTCAATGGTGAGAAGGTAGAGGGAGGAGCTGGGTGCTGTCGTAGGATGACGGTCGGAAATGCCTGGGAGAGGTGATAGAGGACAGACAACGTCAGATGCTTGAGGCGTGTTTGTTGGCTCATGGATGGCAGAGGACAATATGGGGTGTTTGCGTTGCTAGAGATGGTGGCGGACATGGTTCCATGCAGCAATGGTCACGCAGCCGAGGGCAAAAGAAGCATTGTTGTTGATGAGGATTTGAATGCTGGTGTTTGCGCGGAGGCAGAGGTAATGATTCTGGAGAGTCGTGTGGTTGATGGGTTGTCTGTTGGGGATTGCAAGGAGTGAAGAGTGCCTACTGTAGCTTGGTCCTTGTATGCTGATGTTTGTAGTGATGAGGGAGGCAGGTACAAAGCTTGAGCTGTTGAGAAAGGAGGGAGGAGTGTCAAATGTAGTGATCCTAGATGCCTGCTGCGATTGAGAAAGATGCTAGTTTCCATGTGATGCAGTCTCACCAAGCGGTGCCCATACACCGTTCAGGGATACTGCTAGCACGGATTCAAATACTGAGAAAGGCGGATGAATGATGAATGGAGTTACTGCTGTTGTAATGACTGTTGCTGACGACTTGGCAGGAACGCGCGTCGGCGAGGAGCTTTAGTCGGCAAAGGGAGGATGGAGGGTCTGAAGGTACAAGTAGTTGGTGAAACGTTTGAAGTGGTTGGTTTGAAGTGAAAAAATGTGATAGATGGATGACTTTGCTTGAACGGCTGCGATGTCTGTAAAAGAAGGCGGATGGTCGGTTTCTGCTGCTGCTCCTGCTGTTGTTGTTGGAGTTTTACACCGTCACCGGGCCGCGCCCATACACGGATCAGTGAAGGTGGTCACACTTTGTAGGAGGAGGCTGTTTGTTTGTGAGGAATTGCTGTTGCTTCGGTGGAATGCGATGCTGCTGCTGCTGCTGGGGAAAGGACTGCTGGCGAACTGGTCATGGAGCGCTTTAGTGAAGTGCTTCAGGCGCCAGGAGATGTAGGCAGCGCGTGGAGGAGGATCGTTTGCTCAGAATCCTCTGCTCAACTCTGATACCATATCAGGATTTTGGAGGTGCTGCAGAGTGTGTGGAGAGTGATCTGGAGTGCCGGATGGAACCGAGTCGCCGTCCGAGGCGCGGGCAAGCAGGAAAGAGGATAGATAACTTGGAGATGAGTGATGAGGATGCTGGGAATGATACTACGGCTAAGGACAAAGGCAGGAAGACTGCAGGACACTGCACAGTTTGGTGAGTCGAAGTAGAAGCATGGCCATTGTAGCGAGCAAGTGACCGAGGCGTGGACCGAAGGCCTCAGCGCCGAGGTCACGACAGTACGAAGTGCACACGGACAAAGGAATGGCTGATGTCGAGATGAAGGGAAAGCGAATGTAGGTGTAACCCAACGGGAAGAACGCTGATGGACGGATGGAGGAAGTCGAAGAAGATGTGCCACAGCTTGGGGGTAGAAAGCGGAAAGCAGCGAAATGCCACGGCGTCGAGGCAGGCAACGGGAAGCAACGAAAGTGCCACAGCTTGGAGGCGGGAAGCGGAAGGCAACGGAATTGCCACGGCACGGAGGCAGGCAATGAAAGAAGGCAGAGTGCCACAGCACAAAGGCGGGCAGCGGAAAGAAGGCGGAGTGCCACAGTACGGAGGCGGGGCAACGGGAGGGAAAATGACTTAGATTGAATGGATGCAAGAAATACAAGGATGTGAGTGCTACGTATATACTTTGTTAGTGTGGGTTACTAGAGTGCTCCTAGTGGAGCCGCTTGGGACTAGGCAGGGGAGTTCTCCTAGTGGAGAGTGGAGCCGCGGGGTGGAGGAGTGCTGCCGGTGCCGGTCCACGTACTTCATGTTTGGATGCGTACGTATCTTGGTCCTGGGGATGCGAGGAGGCGGACGTGGTCCGCGACTTTGTCGCGACGTGTGGAGCAGGCCACACGGCGGGTTTTGGACAAGTGAGAATGGGGGAACGTGTGTCTTTGGTGTTGGTATGAGCACCAACCAGATCCTCGGAGTTGAGCCTGATCACTTATTTTCTTTTATTCTTGTGTCACCGGCTCGATGGGTATATCTGTGATGTTTTCCTGTTGTACCCCAAGTCTTGTGCCATTGTTTCTTTTACTCTTCTGACAGTTTATACCTGCAAGGTCATCCATATTAGATCTGTACTGTGGTTGGGCACTCTGACCGTGGCTGACTCGTGTTATGATCAATAGAAGTAAAGGTAAATTGGATACATTTGTGGTCATGGTTAGTGGCACATGCCAACTTTTTCAAGGCATTGCGCATAATAGCCACGCCGAGCTACCACTATTCTACCTTGTTTATACTGGTGCGAACTGGTCGCGGAGTGGTGCGAACTGGTTGTGGAGTGGTGCGCACTGGTTGTGGAGTAGTGCGCACTGGGTGCAGAGTGGTGCGAACTGGTGCGAACTGGTTGGGGAGTGGTACGAACTGGTTGCGGAGTGGTGCGAACTGGTTGCGGAGTGGTGCGAACTGGTTGCGGAGTGGTGCGAACTGGTTGCGGAGTGGTGCGAACTGGTCG
>SZWC01000597.1:377636-390447 GCA_023375785.1 Penium margaritaceum | reverse complement strand
AGCGCAGCGCAGCGCAGCGCAGCGCAGCGCAGTGCAGTGCAGTGCAGTGCAGTGCAGTGCAGTGCAGTGCAGTGCAGTGCAGTGCAGTGCAGTGCAGTGCAGTGCAGTGCAGTGCAGTGCAGTGCAGCGCAGTGCAGCGCAGGGCAACGCTGTGCAGCGCAGCGCAGTGCAGTGCAGTGTAGTGCAGTGTAGCAGGCCACCAATTGGCACTAGCGTGATCTGGTGAAAGCCACCAATCTCGCGCAACACTGCAACGGTGTATTGCTCCAACGCATTGCCACACCACATCCAACGCCACTCTCCACGTCTTGTCTTGTCTTGTCTTGTCTTGTCTTGCGTTTGTTTTTGCACTGTTGAGCAGGGTGTTCATGGACACCACGGACGGTGCGACGCTAGTGAACTGTTCGTTTGCCGACAACGGCGTCGGCTGGATCATTGCAGCGTCCACACGGTCGGTGGCTGACAGCTGCCGCTTCGTCGGCCTGACGACAAACTACGGCAACCCCTCCAGCTGCGTCCGTGCTCCGCTCNTGCCACTTCCAGAGTGCAAACCCCTCTCCATCAAATTTGAGGATGGGCGAATGATTCCCTGGTTCCCCTGTCCCTGCCATCCCTACAACTACAACTGCTACAGCTGCTGCACCTGTTGTTGATGCCGATGAACCTGTGTTTGAGGCCATTGTAGGCTGTTGGTGAGAAGAGGAAACTGCTTCCCCTGTTCACGTTTGCTGTTGCAAGCAGATGTAGGCTGATGTAGGCTGATGTATGCTGATTTCAGCTCCCAAGGTAGAAAGGTGCAGATGTGTTGCATTCCCCTCCTGCTGATGTTGCCCTGCAAACAGAGAAGTTGGGTGAGAGCGAAGGCGCTCTCACTGCTTGTGACCTTAGTGGTTGCGTGCGTGAAACTTCCCTAACCAGAGGAGTGGGCCCANGTGTTCATGGACACCACGGACGGTGCGACGCTAGTGAACTGTTCGTTTGCCGACAACGGCGTCGGCTGGATCATTGCAGCGTCCACACGGTCGGTGGCTGACAGCTGCCGCTTCGTCGGCCTGACGACAAACTACGGCAACCCCTCCAGCTGCGTCCGTGCTCCGCTCTTCAACTGCGCTCCTGTCTCTGGCTGCACGTGCGTGCCTGCCTGTGCTTGTGTTTGTGCCTGCCTGCTGTTGCTTGTGCTTGTCATCTTGTGCCTTGCTCTGCCTTGCCTTGCCTTGCCTTGCCTTGTGTGCTTTTCGCCACATTCATGTGGACGTCCACGCAGACACAAACATGCCTTACTGGATCTTGCTTTCTTGCAAATAAATTACTTCTATTCGCCCATGCGTCACCTCATTAATTTCTAAGTCCTTTCGAATATCACTCTTGAAATTCCTGACCGGTTGTTTCAAAATTCGCTCAGCGTGTTTCCTTGTTATTTTCCTTGAGAAGAGCTCGACCCTCTGTGTTTTCGCTTCGCATCAAGCGTTGGAGCACCTGCCGCGGACAGCCGTCGGATTGCGCAGCGCAATCTGGCGGCTGCCAACGTCCACGACTCGAAAACTCGAACCTCACAGAGCGGAGTTCGAGCGGCCAAAGCACAAAGTGCGTGCTTGGACTTGATCAGTAGGGGAAAGCAAAGACCCATGATTAAATCATAGACAAGGATGGGCGACCACCCCAGTAATTAAAAAGTGCCATTTTTTGGGTGACAGTAAGAAACACTAAATTCGGTTTCAATTTGTGAATGAAAGTGAAGGACAGTACGGTAATTGCACACATGCATACGCAGTGACACGCGAGCACGCATGAATTGCAGACACGCATGCACACCCACGTGTCGCAAGTGCACACACGCCTTGCACCAATAGGCAATTGAGCATGCACCCTCGTATGTGTTGCCATGGTCCCCCTCCCCCCCCAACACAGGCACGCACGCATGCACACATGCACACACACTCCTGTGTGCGCGTGTGGACTCTCTCTCTCTCTCTCTCTCTCTCTCTCTCTNAGCTACGGACTTTCTTTCTTGGAAGCTTCCACAGCAAACAAGATATGCATGGGGCCAGGATCGACCTCATGACCTCTCACTTGGCCAAATCAACAAAATGGCCAAGGTAACCACTCACCCACATGGTGTACTCACAGGTCATATCTCACAAGAGACAGAGCATAGTTGAGTCACACTACAACGGATCTAGGGGTCATACCTCCACAAGGGGCAGAGCATTCCTGATCCGTCCTACAACACTGAACAAGGGGCATAAATATTCAACAGTAGGAACGTGTGACAGAAAGTGACGTGATTGAGGTTAGATCACGGTAGGTGAGAGACAAAGAAGAGCGCGTCGGGGGACTCAACGATGCGATGACGGGCGGGGTTCCAAAAACGCCAGGCCTGCGAACGCGGGGAGATGTCCACGAAGGCACACAAGCGACCCTGCGGCGAGACCTTGGACCCCTGCTGGTCCTTGGTGTACCACATAGAAGCCAAGGATCCCTAGACACGAGCGAGACGGAGGTCATCACGGTGGCCAAGCCAGAGTTCGTACAGTGTAATGTGGTCCGGAAGGGGACCGTGCGGGAGGCGGTTCTTGACCCACGTAATGTAGGCAAATCCTTCAAAGGCGAAGGACTCCGGGATACCGCAATCAAACCGCATAGCTCGAACCGCATCCTTCATGGTGTGGTTCCAGCACTCAGAGATACCGTTATGCTGAGGAGTAGCAAGAGCGGAGACCTAGTGCAAAACCCCGTGCTCGGCGAAGAAACTGTCCATATCGCGAAGAAACTCACCGCCGCGATCCAGACGGAAGGTATGCACCGTGTGGCGGGACTGACGCTCAGCCATCACTAGCTAGAGGCAAACCACGAGAGCGGTATCACTCTTCTGGCGCAGGCTGTAGAACCACCGCATCCGGTTGAAGTTTTCTGTCAGGTTCAGGACGTATCGGGCCCGATCGGACAAAGAGTGGACAGGAAGAGGACCGAGAAGGTCCGAATGGACCAACTGGAGGGGGCGAAGTGTGTGAGAACAGGAGTCATGGTAGGTGCAACGATGCAGAACAGACAATCGGACTTAGGCAGCTTCTCGAAAGAAGCCGCGTCAAGACCGAGTGCGGGCTACGGCCGAATGAGCTTTGACACAGTTTCAGAGCCCAGATGACACAGGCGACGATGTAGTAGTCACTGATGCTCAGCAGACAGAACACCAATAACAAACATACAAGCATGAGGAGAGGATGAGCAGGAAGAAGAAGAAGAAATCTGAGAAACATGATACAGATCATCCACAACAGAGGCACAAAGTACAACAGTGCGAGTATCAATAGCTGTCACAGTCGCGGAGTATGCTGTGTGCTCCACAGAGAGTCTCATCAGTGTGCAGGCACACACAGAAAGCAAACCGAGCTCAAGGTCAGGAACAAAAAGCACCTCAAAAAGATACATGGGGCCAGATGGACCATCGAAGCACACAACCCGAACACCCTGGACAGGCAAGGACTGACCAGAGCCTGTGCGAACGGAGCGAACAAACGCAATAGGACCGAGAACAACGAAGTCAGTACGACGACAGGTCATGTGATGAGTGGCACCAAAATCAATGATCCAAGTGCCACTGGGATCACGACCGGAGGACGTCATTGTACAATGGGAAATAGAACACTCGGCCTCATATGGGCGCTGAGCAATAGGTGAGGAGGAACGAAGAACAACACATAGGTTAGACTCATGAATCCAATTGGTACTCTGAGGCCCATCATCATCACATGCCAGCTGTACTCCCCCACACGAGTCATCACGAGCAATGAGAACAGACAAAAAAACAGTTTGTGAATCACCAGGCTTTGAAAACACACTTGCACCTCCCTGAAAGTGAAGTGCCAGAAGGTGACGGAGCTCTGCGATGGTGCGGTCATGCGGGTCCGGGTCGCCACTACTCGCCGGCGGAGAAGCAGGAACCACTGCAGTCGTGGTCGCAGCATGACCAGAGGCTGTGGTGCTCGACGCGGCCCGCTGCGCATGTGCAGCCTGAAGACGACAAGTGATCCGCGCCCAGTCGAGTGACTGCTGGTACTCGGTGTAGAAATGAGCCCCTCCACAGTTGTAGCACTGGACAATACGTCCATTGCTACCACCCGATGACTGCTGATGCTGTGATTGCTGCTGAGCCGCGCCACGCTTCTTCTTTCCCTTCTTCCCCTATGCCACGACTGCCATATCTTTCATTTGAGTCGGGGTAGCGGGATGGAGGGGGAAGAGGAGGGTGTTCCAGAGGATGAAGAAGTGGACTGTAAGAGGGACGTCGGCGATGATGCGATGACCGCTGCAGCGAGGGGACTCGCTTGATCGGCCACAACTGTCTCGCAGGCGGAAGTCACTTGGAGGAAAAGCTGATGCGCCCAGGGAAGGAGCTGAAGTGAGGTGGAGAACGGCTCGAGCACTCCAAGAAGATGTCTGCATGATCAATACAAACTCCGATCATGAGTGTGCAAAGCGCCCAGAACTATGTACCTCCTGAAGTCCTAAGGCACGTGTAGATGCACATGGCACGCCACCAGTAATCGACTGCGGGCTTAGTAGGTCCCTGATGAAGGCAGTGAAAGGCGCGAATGTGAGCTACGCGAGTGGCGTGCGTCTCTGCAGCAAGCACGGAAAGTGTCAGGTCCGAGCCCCCATGTGGATCAGCACCCGCGCCCGTGCCGGCCTCTCCAAGGAAAGGGCAAAATTCCACACAGTCTCGTGTGGCATGGCGTAAAGGAGTCCGCACATTGCCCGAGTCGCTGTCAGCACCTGAGCGTGGTCCGTAACCTGGTACGGACTGTGATAGTAGGGCCATATCCCCTCTAAAGTGGCCCAGACCTGGAAGAGAGTCTCCCAACAGTCAAAGCCATCCTCGCTGACGTAGCGTGGGGGCGGTGTCTCGAAGTCCTTGGGTTGCCGCTCCGTGGGGAGAGCAACCACGCGCTGGGAAGGACGAGGGATGAGGAAGACACTGGGATGAGGAAAGTCACCAAGGTAAGGGTCAGGCGAGGATCGGATCTCCGAGAACAGGGAACCGGGATGCCTCTGAAGCTGGCAGAGACGTTCCTGAAGCACGCGAATCTCACTCTCATGGGTGTCATCCTCCATGCGTGGCATGTCGGGATCCTCATCCAGAGGATCAAAAAGTGGCGGGTCCTGTCCTGCCGCTCTCCTTGGTGTAGATGCTGACTGCTATGCAGTCAGCATCCACAACCTTCATCTACACCAATATGGCACCGCCGACTCCCTCGGATCTCTCCTGTGGGGCCGTGGACTGACCACGAATGAGATCAGTGAGCGCACAGATGGCTTTAGTCTACTGCTGGTGCTGACGACGAATCTCATCCTGCTGACTCTGCAGGTCCGCAATGGCCTGCGAGCGTAGGCTCATGACCCCTGAGGAGGAGGAAGAGGGACCTGGTGGTCCTTTGCCGTTGTCACCGGTTGGAGCCATGTTAGCATTCAGTATTGATCGGGACGTCAAACCGGTCGGATTTCAGAACCGTTAGCGGTTCTTGAGGAGTTAAAACGCCAGAAATATTCACTTTCCAACCCCAAAATTAGACTAAGGCAAGTGCTGACGCCAGCAGGGGTTTGCTGACCTTAGCACGGACCTGATGATGTCAGCAAGGAAAATGCTGACATCAGCACGTTTTTGTGTGGGAGTCACGCGGACTCCTCGGTGGGAGGGGGGTACCTCGTCACCCCCAGTGTTGCACAACTACGCAGTTGCGTAGAATCTACGTAGCTGTGCAAAGTCTACGCGACTGCGCAAACTCTGCGCAGACTCTGTGCAGACTCTGCGTGAATCTGCGCAGCTTTGCTGTGCAGTTTCGTGTAGCACTCTTGTGCAGCACAGCAGAAGTCACTGCTGCTACGCAGCACTGCTACGCAGCACTGCTACCGTTGTGGCCGTTGCTGCTGCTGCTCCAATGCTGCTGCTGCTGCTGCTGCTACAATGCTGCTACTTCTACTATTGCTGCTGGCGCTGTAGCAAGCGCAATGCTGCTGCTGCTTTTGCCGCGCTGCTGCTGCTGCCCGCGGCTGTTGCTGCCACTAGTGTTGCTTGCTGCCGCTACCGCTGCTCGCTGCTGCTGCCGCTTCGCGTTGTTGCTGCTGGCTGCCGCCGCTTTGCGCTGTGAGCTGCTGCTGCGGGCTGCTGCTACGAGCTGCTTCCCCCTTTTGTATTTTTTCAAAGTGCCCAGTCAGACACGGCTGCTGCTGCCACCCGGTTCTGTAGCTGCTGCTCGGCTTGGCTGCTGGAGCTAGTAAATGCCACAGCTCACCCGGTGAGGTGGTGGGGACTACGTGATGATGTCAATGTTGAAAAACGGCTGCAACGAGTCCCAGGATACGGCGGCGGTGGTGACTCTCACTGCTGCTGCCGGTGCTGCGTCTCTGCGGCGCAACTCAGGGAGAGAGGTCTCGCTGCTCTGATACTATGAAAATATGCGTGGAAGCTTCCTAGTGACATAGCCGCTAACTAGGCGTCAATGCCTGGTCAGACGGTGACGACAGTCACAAGTCGTACACACAACAGCAAGGGTGTGGCTAGGCGACACAAGGCAAAGTGTCAGAATACTTCAATACAATTTGCAGGGAGAGATGAAAAACGACAGGTCCATGGCATAAGTACTTGCCGCAGCGCACGGCGGGTGTCGCACGCGACATCACAAGGTCTGTCCTAAAAACTGACCCAAAACCACTGTTTTGGCCGTAACTCAGCGTAGGCAAGTCAGAATGCTACACCGTCTGAACCTAGACGTGTAGAATCACAAGCCAAGCGCTACGACTGGTCACATGCATGTATCCGGCATCAAACGGTGGATACACAATGCAAAAAAATTCAAATCAGGCCCATGGCCAGTCCACCGATAAACTCCTCCGTGCTGCAGAAACATTGCAGAAGGTCCAGGCAGCGTCCAGAGCTCTGGGACGGTCGTCGGTCAGCTCCAAGCTGGTAGTCCACCACCAGATGACGCACCGGTACTACCTGGGTCTGCATCAAGGATCTGCACGGGCATGGAAACGGCCGAGTGGTCACTGTAAACTGTACAGGTCGACAGGAACGTCACAAATCACAACAGCTTGTTGGTTGTGGCTGTGACACGCGCAAGTGACCTCTTGACTCTACACATAAATACGCACACACACACACACACACACACAGACACAAACACACACACACACACACACACACACATACACACACACACACACACACACAAACGCACGCACGCACACGCGCACACGCGCACACGCGCACACGCGCACACGCGCACACGCGCACACGCGCACACGCGCACACGCGCACACGCGCACACGCGCACACGCGCACACGCGCACACGCGCACACGCGCACACGCGCACACGCGCACACGCGCACACGCGCACACGCGCACACGCGCACACGCGCACACGCGCACACGCGCACACGCGCACACGCGCACACGCGCACACGCGCACACGCGCACACGCGCACACGCGCACACGCGCACACGCGCACACGCGCACACGCGCACACGCGCACACGCGCACACGCGCACACGCGCACACGCGCACACGCGCACACGCGCACACGCGCACACGCGCACACGCGCACACGCGCACACGCGCACACGCGCACACGCGCACACGCGCACACGCGCACACGCGCACACGCGCACACGCGCACACGCGCACACGCGCACACGCGCACACGCGCACACGCGCACACGCGCACACGCGCACACGCGCACACGCGCACACGCGCACACGCGCACACGCGCACACGCGCACACGCGCACACGCGCACACGCGCACACGCGCACACGCGCACACGCGCACACGCGCACACGCGCACACGCGCACACGCGCACACGCGCACACGCGCACACGCGCACACGCGCACACGCGCACACGCGCACACGCGCACACGCGCACACGCGCACACGCGCACACGCGCACACGCGCACACGCGCACACGCGCACACGCGCACACGCGCACACGCGCACACGCGCACACGCGCACACGCGCACACGCGCACACGCGCACACGCGCACACGCGCACACGCGCGCACACACGCACACACACGCACACACACACACACACACACACACACGCGCACACACACACACACACACACACACACACACACACACACACCATCATCACTGCAGGTGACTAACCTGGACTAAAGCTCTCCGGTGCAAAGCTGTGAGACAACATGGGGCGCAGAGTGGTGGCTACACCGCCTGTTTGTCAAGTGGTGACCACAGGACCAACGCCAGCAATGTGGAGAGCTTGATTGTAGTGATGTCTCATACTGGTATACTCTAGACTGGGGCACACACTTGGAGGAGTGCATGCACCACATACACTTGTGATCGATGTGGTTGGATTCTTGCACATTTGCATGCTTCTAGCATAGTGAGCCGGGTTGCTGATCTCACAGGACCACACGGCCGGTTTATGCCGGAGTGTGAGAAACCCGCTGGAGCTTGTTTGCTCCAGGTCTGGGTTCGATCCTTGGGTGGCGTCCATGCCCCACGTTGAGAGCCTCGCGTGGGTGGCCTGGTCAACCGGTGCTTAGCACTATGCTCACTCCTAACTCATGCACTACTATTATTTCTACTCTCGTACGTAACGTGAGCTTTCCCTCGATCCATGGCGTCGCTCCCTCCACCTGTTTGCTTGCTTGCTGGCCTAGTCTAGCAACTACACCTACCTACTGGTATCAGAGCAGGAGGAATTACTCCTCCTCCCAACATTCATAAGGCATCTTTGGGTTACACACACGTGACAGGTGATCCTGCGCATCTTGCTCACGTACGACGACAGTGGCTTTATTCGCAGCAGCAGTGACTGCCTCATCTGTAGCACATAGTTGCCATCTCTTTGGCTGTGCCGTGCTCAGTCACCCACAACAGTGATCGACTTGGCTTTACCAACGGCAACGGCACTTCTCCGCCGCTGTCCATTTTTCCACCAGCCATGTTACGGCCTCCGCACGCACAATTGCCATGCTGTGGCAACGACAGACTCACGCGATTCAGTAGCCGTGAATGTGCACCCTGGTGCCAACGTTTGGCACAGTCACTCCACCCACCTCAGCCGCACACACAGTAGCCGTGATCTACGTGCTACTCGGACTTCGTGAATGGCACAACTACTGCCACAATATCGGCATTTTCCGCCGACGTTTATCTGAATCTCAGCCGTGCTGCAGCCGCCGCACATTAGTGGACCATGCTGTTCCCACAGCAACCGCTCTCTTGTCTGCGTTTCTGCCGGGGTGCTGACGGTAACCATAGTGACCGCAGCATCTACAGCAACAAGCAGCTGACACTAGTGTTCTCCGCTGTCAGCATCTCACTTCTCGGCCGTTGTTTGGCCGCAGCACCTGCTTTGTGGCCACACTATGGTCACTGCAGCCGTCCCTAGCATCACAGCCGCTCATGCATGTCTTTGTCGTGGTGTCAACAACAACAGTAGCAATCTCACCATTGACCTCCCCTTAGCTTCACAGGCTGCCCGTCCGGGCAGCCTAGCGCTCGGCGAGCTGGAGTCTCCTCATGCAACTGAACCTATTCCCACATCGCCCATGGCCGCGCGTGAGCACAACCGCATCCTCGACGAGGTTGCGCACTACGAAGAGAGGGTGGAGCGGGAGGTGTGGTCGAGGGTTCTCCGCCGTAGTCCGGGGTACTACCCCGGCAAAGACTTCGACCCCGCAGCCTACTACGGGTGGGAGGACGCCATAGAGCACGCGACACACTGTTAGTCTGCTACCGACAATTCTCCTACGGCGCAGAACAAACCGGCCACTGCACCACCACGTGATCACCGAGCTCTTCCAACACAGGTAAGCCCACCTGTTGCCCATAGAACCCGACAGCAGTGTTGTCGTGCTGTCCCTCGTGGAGCAGCATCATCCTCGGCATCACCAGAACCTAGAGAATCTGTTTCACGGCGGGCCATATCCCCAGCTACATCCACTGCAGACTCCGCTTCTTGTCCATCTCTTGACCTCCTGACTAACTCTACAGGCTGCCCTTAATTCTAATTCTGCTATTGCTTCCACCTTTGCCACCAGTGCATGCGCTGCATGCGCACCAGCCAGCACTGCTGCAGGCAGAGCAATTGAGGCATACACAACAGCTGTAGTTGATCAGGGTTCTCTGGCAGTTGCTGCTTTCAGCGTCGCCACCCAGATCACAGACACTGCAGACGCAGTTGCATCAGTGGCAGCGACGGCGGCAACGACACTGTCTAACGCCGTCAACTCCATTGACGCATCCACGGCACAGGCATCGGCATTGCCCTCTTCATCATCATCAACGACTCGTCACATCCAACTGCTGGTCTCGACTGCTGCTGCTATCTCCACCTTGTCAGCCCCAGCGCTAACTGGATTCGCCCGCCTCATTGTCTCAGCATCAGCCACTGTTGCAGCTGTAGCTTCCTCAGCTGCAGCTACTCTTCCACCGTTGTTATCCCTTTGCCGCAGTGCTTGGTGAGCTTGGTCTCCGCCTTTGTCCCTGTCTCTTCTACATTGGCTTGTTCGTGCGTTCAGGTTCATTGCCTTGTAGCAAACCCCTGACGTACCCACAACACATTTCCCACGCCCACCGGGGCAAGGGAAACTTTGTCGAATTTTTTTTCGAGTCACGTCACGGGCATCATGCTGGTCGACAATTAAAAACACACTGCCTTGCAGGCTGAGCTGCAACGTAAACACACTGCTCTGCATGCTGCACTCAACACAAAGCATGTTGCTGAAGAAAAGCTGCGTGCTGGACAAGCTGACCATGACGCCTATGAAGATCACATTGCTGATTTGGTCATTAACCGCCTCCAACCTGCATTGCACAGCACACCCTCTGCATCTCTTGCTGCTGGCGTTGCTGTTGCCTTCTCCACCTTACCCGCTTTCGCATCTGTCACTGCTGGCTCATCCTCCTCTGATCCTCTCGCAGTCACAGTCGTCGCTGGGGTAGCCGCTGCAAAAGCACTTGCAACATTAGCGCAGCGCAAACCTGACTTTGACTCTAACCCACCTCACTTCGCTTCTCACCTTACCTTCTACTCTTGGGAAATCCGCTTCAGTGCTTAGGCGCAGGGAGAGCAGCTCTAGGAATACTATCATGAACCCCATCCCTCTACTGACCCTCCTTTTGTGCTTGTTGAGTCTGAATCTGCCGGCGTTGTGCGTGTCCTCATTCGTGCCGGACCCGACGATCTCAGTGACAAGATTGGGTCCTAGAAATGCCGACAATGCATGCCGCACTCCTGCTGACCCGATTGGCACTTATGCGTTGATCAAACGGTTCACAATAGTGACCGGGCATGCCACCCAGAGTGTTCTCACTGTTTGGTTCAACACACTCTCCATGCGTGCTGATGAGATTGCCGATGCCTATTGTGCTCGCACTCTGTTCTTGCTGCGTGACCTTGGCAAGGCCGCACCTGGACAATACCCTGCTGTCCTCTCTATCGTCAATGGCCTCATCCCTGAACTCAATGACATCTTCCGCGAGGTGAAGGCCACAGAGCTTGAACGTCTACCTGCCATACCAGTCCCTGCACATGTACCACCCGGCATCAGTGCCTTGTGGGATCTCACCTCCCAGCGTCTGACGGACTGGTGGAGTTCGCTACAAAACAAGCACATCCATCGTGTAGCTGTTGTAGTAGCTACTACCGCACTCCCTCATTCATCATCCTCTTCTCCTGGCTCATCTCCCACCACCACCTCACCCACGACAGGAGTCTCGCTTACCTCTCAAGGGGGTGGTGGACGTGGGGGCCGTGGTAAGGGCAAAGGCCGAGGGGGTGGCACTAGTGGCGGCGGACACAGAGGGCGCGATAAGGGGCGCAGTTCCTACAACGCCTCCTTTGCTTCCTCCTCCTCCAACACTGTTACGTGTTGGAACTACGGAGCTGTGGGCCATGCAGCTCCGAAGTGCCCAGCTCCTCCTGATGATGCTCGCCTTGCATCCGCCATGCGTGAGCACTATGCATGCTCATCCGGGACAGGTGGCGGTTCCCTTCCTTCCTCCGCCCCCCCTGCCCAGTCCAACCACCCATCCTCCGCCTCTGCTCCTGCTGCTACCTACAGCATCGCCATGGCTTCTCCATATCCGCCCCCTCTCTGGGGCTAGCCTCCAGGGTGTGGCGGCCCCGTCTACGTTGGACTGCCTTCCGAGTCCTATTCTCCGCCACCATAGGCGTCGTCCACCTACACCTCTCGGCTCCCTGCCTATGGCGTCTTCATCACCCCTGGTCCCTCTGACGATGAGCACCAGTTGGACTGTCCTCTCTCATGCCGTCCACCACAGACACCTCCGTGATCAGGGAGGTGAGAGTGTACGTTCAGTTTGTTGTTGTTCTATGCCCCATGGCCACTGCTATGGCTTGACGGACAGGTTGGGCATGCACTGCTCCCCCAAACCTTGTTCGTGGTGCAAGTCCAAGAGAGACACCAGAAGTGCAGCACAACGGATAGCATGTTGGACTTAGGAACAACAGGTCCTACGATCGAGTCTTGATGTGCGCAGAAGGTTTTTTACCTTTCCAGCACAGGGGAAGTTTCTTAGACATTTCTCCATGCATGAGGAGAGTGCGCCACTTGGCGGTTAGTGGATGCGCCAATTGGCGGACTGGTGAGGTGGTGTGGAGTGACCACCCCAAAAGTGCCACTACCCACACACCTTAGAAGCCAGGCCTAGGACTATATGTACCAGGCTCATTCCTCATTCTAATTACACAATCTGGCCTTAGATGCTCCTCACAGAGTTGTCCAACTAAGGAACAGTATAAAGAAG
>SZWC01000597.1:330488-377023 GCA_023375785.1 Penium margaritaceum | reverse complement strand
CGGTAGCAGACATCAGCTAACATCAGCCTACATCGGCCTCAACGCAACAGAGACGTGGGAAGCAGATAAGGGCAACAAAAATGGTTGACCCATCAGGAGGAGTGGGGACTGCCGCAGGGCAGTCCTCAAACTCAACAGTGGCTACCACAGGGCAGACCATTGGAGCAAATGTGAGTGCTACGTCACTGCCGCAAGGTCTTGGACCCTTGGGAGGAATCCCCATTTTCGAGGGGATTGACTTCCCCCTTTGGAGATGGCAGTTCGAGCTGGCGATGAAAGTGCGCGGCTTCATCAAACTACTGAAGGGAGAGGAGCAGGTTCCTGCGGAAGGGACATCCGAGCATGAGGCATGGATGGATCGAAATGATATTGTCATGTCATTCATCAGCAACGCAATTGCTAAGAAGTATGTTCCCATCATTGCCGGGTACACGCAGGCTTCCGAATCTTAAGACAAGCTCAAGTGCGTGCACCAATCCACCTCCCTCGCGAACAGATTATTCATCGTACAATGGCTGATCAGCATGCGGGTGAATGAGGGCGAATCAATCCCCGATTTCCTATAGGAGTTTGAAGGACTCCTTGGCGAGGCTCGCCAGATGAACTGGGACCTTGACGAGAACATGCAAGCCATGATTCTCCTCATGGCGCTACCGGAGAGCTGGAGCCCGATGATCACCGTCATGGGCGGCTGGAAGGAGGACGACCTGCCGTTCACGGCAGTGTCTGAGTACGTGCGAAACAAGGCCATGCGCCGCAGCGGAAGTGAGGCTAACTTCTCAGCCTATGCCGCACGCTACGGTGGCCGCGAGAGCAAAGGGTCAGCCTCTGGTCAGAAAGGCGGCAGCGGAAGCGGTGGTGGCGGAGGCAACAATGGGGGCAAGGCTCCCAAGCGACAGGGTAACTGTCGCAACTGCGGCAAACCTGGGCACTAGGCAAGAGAGTGCAGGTCGCCAAAGAAGGAAGACAGCGGAAGCGGTGGGAACAAAGACAGCAAAAAGAGTGGCAAAGAAGCTACCAACATGATGGCACAGAGCACGCCTCCAGAAAAAGGAGCGGCGCTGCTCAGGCCAGGAGCTTTTGGGCTTGACTCCGGCACCGATCATCACTCTAGCAACGACCAGGCTGGATTTGTCTCCATCGGCCCCACTGATCGGCGGTTCAGATGCGCAAACGGTAGCGTCGTGAACGCAAAGGGCGTAGGCGACAAGCTGGTGAGCATCGGCCTCAATGGTGCGGAGAAGGATCTACGGCTACGTGACGTGGTCTACATGCCCTCCTTTGCGGCAAACCTTCTATCCGTGTCAAAAATAACGGACAACGACATGACGGTGGTGTTCACGCAGAAGAAGGCGGTCATCGCCAGGAACGAGGACATCAAGGTCCTCTACGCCAACAAAGATCTCATGGCACAGGTTCCACGGGTTGTCGGACTCTACGTACTGCAGACAACGGCAGCAAAGAGCTCGGAAAACGAGGGCCATGCGGGTGCAGCGGAGGCAGTGGTCTCGATACCCACGCAGGAGAGCACACCAACGAAAACTGAAAAAGCATCCTCTGCCGCAAAAGACGAAGACGCTGATCTGTGGCATAGACGTTTTGGGCATGTGGAAAACAGCACGCTCCAAGTCATCCAGCAACAAAAGCTGGTTCGTGGCATGGATGGTTGCAAGAAGGATGCGGTTGGGTGTGGCAGCCTGTGTGAACCTTGCCTCCAAGGCAAGACCAAGCGAACGCGCTTTGAGCACAATGGTTGCCGCGCAGAATCAGCCCTTGACCTCATTCACACCGACGTGTGCGGACCCTTTCGCACGGCGTCAAACGGTGGTAGCAAGTATTTCTGACCTTCATAGACGACCACAGCCGCAAGGTGCGGATCTTCTTCCTCAAAGCAAAGGGAGAGGTCAGAGAAAAGTTGCAGGAGTTTGTCGCCATGGTGGAGCGGCAGACCGGAAAGAAAGTCAAAGCGATGCGAAGCGACAACGGTGGAGAGTACGAGGCATGCAAGGGCTGGTTGAGGCAACATGGGATCAGCCACCAGCCCACAACGCCTTACACGCCGCAGAGCAATGGTGTTGCCGAACGGATGAATCAGACCATCCTCGGCATGGTGCGTAGCATGCTCTTTGATGCAAAGCTTCCACCACGGTTCTGGGCGGAAGCGGCAAGAACGGCATGCTATCTCGTCAACCTGACTCCTGTGGCTGCTCTGGGTAGACGCGGAAAAAAGAAGGGAAAGCAACAGATGACGCCACAAGAAGTTTGGTCAGGGAAGAAGCCGGACGCATCACACCTGAAAGTATTTGGCTGCACCGCATGGGCAAAGGTTCAGGCGGGTGAGGGTGCCGGCAAGCTGGATGCAAGAGCGAGAAAGTGCGTTATGGTGGGCTATGAGACGGCCCACAAGACCTACCGCCTGTGGGACCTGGCAGGAAGAAGACTCATCACCAGCCGGGACGTAACCTTTGACGAAAGGAAACCAGGCAAGGAAGAGATGCTTGATCCCACGCAAGCTCCAAAACAGGGAGAGTGGTTGGTGCTGCTGGAGTCAGGAGATCAAGTTCCCGAAAACTGGCAAGTGGTGCAAGTACAGCAGGCCGTGAAGAACAGTGGTGTGGCAGGAAGAGCGGCTGCGCAGGCTGACGCAGCGGCGAGCTCCGACACAGAGTCGGAGACGTCCGAGGCCTCTGAAAACAGCTCGGAGGCCAATGACTCTTCAAAAGAAGAAAACTTATCTTCAGGGCAGCCTGTAGCACAGGAGCAACAGCATTGCGAAGATCCACCAGCAATGCAACATCGCGGCACACGACAAAGTAAACAAACTCCAAAGTACGACGCTGATATCGGAAGCTGGACTGGACTGAGCTGGTCCTGTTTGGCTCAGGGAGAGCCGCTCACTGTGGCTGAGGCGCTGGCAAGGCCCGATGCGGCCAAGTGGAAGGAGGCAGTGGACAGGGAGCTCGCGTCCATCGAAGAAAATGGCACATGGGTGCTGGTGGACAGACCCGCTAATGCTCACGTGGTGGGCTCAAAATGGGTGCTCAGGTTGAAGCGGAAGCAAGATGATAGCATCGACAAGTACAAGGCAAGGGTCGTGGCGAAAGGATTCTCACAGCGCGCAGGGTCTGAGTACGATGAGACCTTCGCACCGGTTGTCACGTTTGCCTCAAGCAGGTCCCTGCTTGCCGTCGCTGCCGCCAAAGACCTTGAGATCCACCAGATGGATGTGAAGACAGCTTTCCTTTATGGGAAGCTCGAGAAGGAGGTGCTAATGGAGGTGCCGGAAGGTGTCAAAGCACCCGAGGGTAAGGTGTGCAAGCTGGTGAAGGCGTTGTACGGGCTGAAACAGGCCCCACAGATCTGGTACAAGGAGATGGACAGCTTCATGGCTGAGATCTCCTTTGCACATTGCAGGAATGACCCCAGCGTCTATGTGCGGGAGGACAAACGTGGCTTGCTGCTCGTGGCATTGTACGTGGACGATCTCATCATGTGTTCTTCCTCGCAGGAGGCCCTTACGGACCTCAAGAAAAATCTGGCCAGCAGGTTTAAGATGAAGGACATGGGACCTCTCGAGTACTACCTCGGGATTGTTGTTCACTGCAACCGCAAAGCAGGCACCATCAAGCTCAACCAGACCAAGTACATCATGGACGTCTTGAACCGCTACAACATGGAGGACTGCAAATCCGTCAGCACCACCATGCCCTCCGACTGCAAGCTCTCCTCCTCCATGTCACCAAGCAACGAGGCAGACCGGCGGGAGATGCAAACAATTCCGTACCAGTCCGCCGTTGGGAGCCTCATGTATGCGATGGTGGGAACGCGACCTGACATTGCTTATGCAGTGGGTCAGGTGAGCAGGTTTGTGGCCAACCCTAGGCCAGAACATTGGCAAGCTGTGAAGCGAATTTTTCGCTACCTCAAAAAGACTCGGCACGTCGGACTTCGGTTTGGAGGTCTAGAAGGATCAGACTTGCTGCGAATGACATGCTACAGTGACGCGGACTGGGGAGGACGGATTGATGACAGGAAGTCCACCTCAGGGTTTGTCTGTCTTCTCAACGGTGGTGCGGTCTCGTGGGCAAGCANGGAGTACATTGCACTCTCCGAAGTGTGCAAGGAAACGCAGTGGCTTCGCAGTTTGCTTGATGAAATCAAGGCACCACAAGAGGAAGCAACGGTCATCCGCATCGACAACCAAAGTGCCATCGCTATGGCAGAGGACGACATGATCTCCCGGCGTACAAAGCACATTGATATTCGGTACCACTACTCACGTGACCTTGTCGCCAAGGGTGTCGTGGAACTGGAGCACGTCGCAACCAAGAGAATGCTTGCGGACTTCTTGACAAAGCCGCTAGACAGCGACTTGCATGTTGCAGGTGCTCGATGAGTCGGCATGGTGGATGCAAGAGATGAGAACTAAAGACCAAGAAAGTTGACGTGCACAAACACAACCTAGAGCTACAGGCTCGTGCCGAAGAAAACTACCACAGCAGGTGGCCTAAGGTGCAAGGGAGAGATTGTTGTTGTTCTATGTCCCATGGCCACTGTTATGGCTTGACGGACAGGTTGGGCATGCACTGCTCCCTTGGAGTAAGTCCCCCAAACCTTGTTCGTGGTGCAAGTCCAAGCGAGACACCAGAAGTGTAGCACAACCGATAGCATGTTGGACTTAGGAACAACAGGTCCTACGATCGAGTCTTGATGTGCGCAGAAGGTTTTTTACCTTTCCAGCACAGGGGAAGTTTCTTAGACATTCCTCCATGCATGAGGAGAGTGCGCCACTTGGCGGTCAGTGGATGCGCCAATTGGCGGACTGGTGAGGTGGTGTGGAGTGACCACCCCAAAAGTGCCACTACCCACACACCTTAGAAGCCAGGCCTAGGACTATATGTACCAGGCTCATTCCTCATTCTAATTACACAATCTGGCCTTAGATGCTCCTCACAGAGTTGTCCAACTAAGGAACAGTATAAAGAAGGCACTGGTTGGTCTAAGCCCCAGGAGTTAGTCTTTGACTAGCACCTCGCGCGAAAGTGACCAAGTGTTGAGTGGACACAGTTGCTAGCAAGTGATTGCCTAGGAACTGTTCAGTGTGGAACCGTGATCCTGAGGGTGATATCTTCTCCTAGCTGAAATGCTAGGAGCGGACGGCAGGTGCTATTGTGTCGGCCCTGTTTTCTAGTCCGTTCGCCTCAGGCCGGTTGACACAGTTGAGGGGACATTTGCGTGTGACGTCACCGTGTCTCTTCTTGGTCCGTCTTCTGGTCATGTTCAGGGTTGTTCACCGGTTGATGTCCGTGGATTGAGCAGTGGCAGTCCTATAGCCTTCCTCGTTGCCTTGCTGCTTGTGGTCAGTACCTCAGTCATCGCTCTGCCATTGCCGCCATGAGTCGTGAACCTATATCTGTACGCGTGTCTGGTGGCTTCTGGATCCTTGATTCCGGAGCCACCTATCACATGACCTCCTCTTGTTCCTCGTTTATTTCTCTGGGTCTTGTCAGCTCTCTTTGTATTGTTCGCTCTGGCTCTGGTCAGCTCTTACCAGTCCAGGGTGTTGGGATTGTCCGTTTTGTTGGCCATGGGGGGGAACTCTTCCTTCCCGATGTGTTGTACGTACCTGATCTTGAGCTCAGTCTGCTCTCTGTTATGACTCTTGATGACTAGGGGATGGACTTCTCTTCCAGCCGCGGCACTGCCTCTGTGTAATACTGCACCACTCGCCGTGTTCTGCTGTGTGGCACACGTTGTGATCGCTTGTACTGTGTGTCCTCGTTTGCTCCTCATCCATCCTCCACTGCTCTTGTTCATGTTGCACGTTCCCTCTCTCCCGCACATGCACAACTTCTCCATCGTTGTCTCTGCCACATCCATACTGCTGCTGTTGACAGTCTGGTGCACGACACACCTGCTCATGGTCTTGACGCCGACACGTCCCCTACACCTTGTCCCACTGAATGCCTTGACTGCGCTCAGGGAAAAATACACCATTCTCCGTTTTCCACATCCGAGTCCCTCACGTCCTATCCCCTTGACCCCTTATATGCGGACACCATGGGCCCTCTCGTCCATGATGCTCTTGGGGGGATTGGTCGCTATGTCCTATGCCTCATGGATGACTTTTCCCACATGCGGTGGGTCTTTGCCCTTCACCAAAAGAGTGACGTCTGTCCCACTCTTGAGTCCTAGCTGTCCCAGGCCGAATTGGCCTGTGGTCTTCGCTTGAAAGTCTTTCGTCGTGACCGTGGTGGGGAATTCCATGGGTCCCATGGCACGCTTCTTGACATCTCATGGGGTGTCTTTGGAACCTTCTGCTCCTTACACACCACAAAAGAACAATGTCTCTAAACTCTGGAACCGTACGTTTGCTGGCGTTGTCCGTACTCTTCTCAGTGAGTCCTCTCTTTTCCCCATCTTCTCCTTCGAAGCCATGTCTTACATGACCTAGGTCTGGAATCGTGTTCCCCATGATCCCCTTCCTGGTCATGTCACGCCCTTTGAACGCTGGTACGGCCATTGTGCCGACCTCTGTCTCGCACGCATCTGGGACTGTGTTGCCACCGTCTGGTTTCCCGAGGACTTTCGCGACGACAAACTCAGCCCTCGTGCCTGCCTTTGTACCTTCCTAAGTGTATCGGCCATGTCCAAGCCCTGGCACTTCTGGGAATTTGACCACTCTCGCGTCATTGAGTCTTGCAATACCCTGTTCTTCAAAGATGTCTCTCCTCGTGACCTGTCTCATGTCCCTCCTCCCTCCACTCTCTCCTCGCTGTGATGGCTTGGTGAGGGTGTGTCTGTTCCAGCCTCCAATCTCCAAGTCTTCTCTTTCCCTGATCGCATGGCGTCTCCTGCCTGTCCGCCTGACATAGAGAGTGGGGACTCTTTCTCCTCGGAGTCCTCGTCATTCTATACATCCTCTGAGTCAGATACCTCCCAGACTTCCTGTGAGTCCGTGTTTCAGGAATTTTCTGGCAGTCCCTCTGAGTCCACGCCCCGGCCATCTTCGGACAACCCCTCTAAGTCCGCGCCCCGGCCATCTTCTGGCAGTCCCTCTGAGTCCGCGCCCCGGCCATCTTCTGTCAGTCCCTCTGAGTCCACTCCTAGCTCATTCCCTGAGTCTGCACGACAAGGTGCAAACACCACTCAGGTGGCAGACACCACCAGAGGTGAAACTCCTTTTGTTCCCCTTTTTGATCCTGAGGATCAGGAGGGTTTAGGATTATGGTTTATGGTTTATGGTTTAGGGTTTAGGAATTAGGGTTTAGGATTTAGGGCTTAGGGTTTAGGTTTTAGGGTTTAGGGTTTAGGATTTAGGTTTTAGGGTTTAGGATTTAGGGTTTAGGCTTTGGCTTCTGGATCATTGATTCAGGGGTCACTTATCACATGAGGTCGTCTGTGGTGTATAAAATTTTGATGTCATTTTTTATGGCCACGACTCTCTTGTTGGTGAACACCACTGTCATGTTGTTGTTGGCGATTTGTGAGACTGACAGCAGGTTTGCTGCGAAGGAGGGCATGTACATCAACTTTTGAAGACTGATCTCCTTCTCGGCATTGTTCACGTTGAATGTGATCACCTTGTTCCCTTGCCCATGGCTTGGACAACGCCGCTGTTTGTACACTTGATGGGGATGTGAGATTCGACCATGGAGACAAATCCACCCTTCTCTTTTGAGGAGTGGTGGTTGGTGCCCGAGTCAAGGGTGAATGCCCCGGGCTTAAAGAGTTCTGCCCCCTTCATGGGCAACCCTTCAGCCATCATGTTGGTGAGCTCCTTCTTCTCCTTCTCACTTTTGTTCCCGCCTTCTTTCCTAGGATTAGGGCAGTCCCTAGCCCAGTGCCCAGCCTTGCCGAAGTTGTGACAGTTTCCGGGCTTCTTTGACCTGTTCCCGACACCATTGCCTTTCCCTCCACCACCACCACTTCTGCTGTTGCTTTGACTAGAGCAAGAGCTTGCACCTTGTCCACCGAAGCAAGATGCGTAGGCTGAAATGTTTGCCGCACTATCACTGTGTCACATGGATTTGTTGCGGACGTGTTTGGCGACAGCCTCATACGTCAGATCTGGCTCCTTCCAACCGACAAATACGGTGATCATGGACTCCCTCCTTTTCGGCAGTGCCATCAGAAGGACCATGGCACGCATGTTGGAGTCGAGTTTCCACTCCATTTGCTGGACCTATTGCAACATGTTTTCGAACGACTATAGAGATGCGGGTATTGATCCTCTTTCGATCACCCTCATCGACATCAACTTTTGAAAGATGATGAGTTGGTTTGTTAGGGAATTCAATTGATGCACGTATGAGAGTTTTGCGTAGGCCTCGGCAGCCAACGTGCATCCTGTGATGTGGGAGTGTTGAGTTGCGTTGATTCATTTCACAAGTATGACGAGAGCCATGTTGTTCTTCTTCATCGTCCCTACTGGAAGGCCAGCCGCATACATAGTCAATGTCGCATCGATGGGTGCTGTCTCGGTCCCTTTTAGGATGTTTAGGTAGCCATGCACATTCATGAAAATCTCAAACTGCCATTTCTACAAGGTAAAACCTGTCCCCGTGAATTTTACATACCCACCTCGAGGCGGGCTTGAGTCGGATTTCCCATTTTTGGTGGTTGCTCGTCTTCTCTGCTTTGTTGCTACTCTGCTATGTTGAGGCCGATGAGGCTGATGAGGCTGCTGACTACGACCATTGTCAAAGGTGCAGTTGGTTCCGTTGCATGTCCCTCCTGCCGATGATCGCCTAAGGCGATGGTGCCATCGTGAGAAAAACAGACTCGGGGTCGTACCACTTTCTAAAGGGATAGAGCTTTATCCTGTTGGGGCTCGAGGGTCTTGTCCAATATGGAGAGAGCTATTCCTTGTCCCCTAGTCTTCCACATGCGTGCATCCTACCCGAAGAAGCTGATGGAGACGATGGAGCAGATGGAGCCATCCGATGTTCATGTCCCTATTGTACATGTGCGTCTTGCAAGACCACGCGCGAGTCGGTCTCAGCCTACAGTCCTACTTGGTGCGTCCTAAGACCGCCAAGTGCCATCCTCAAGGCATGCTCTGGTATGCTTCCTAGAAGTTTCCTGTCCCATTCTGGGCCACAAAGAAAAATGCAACTGTTGCGGGGTTTGAGCCTGCAACCCATGAGCTCCGGCGCCTGTCCCAACTAGGCCACAAAGTTGTGTTCCCTATGATAATCTCTAGGAAACATACCCATCATGGGTAGTGCATTTGTGGCCTATCTCAGAACAGACCAAGGGGACGTTCTCCATAGAGCAGTGCATGCCTTGTCTTTTTTTGCAACCAACCAGCCAGCCAGCTAGCCAGTGGACAAGGTGCATTTCATTCAACAGGGGGCCGAGTGACCAACGAACCGACAGTTCCAGTAGGTGACATCTGTGGAAGGCGCTGACCCTGCAGAAGACTTGCCACCACGCCCACGGTTTTTACCGCCACGATCATCCCCACGCCTAGACCCTCCACCCCCACCACATGAAACAGTGTGTGTGGCATGAGCGGCTGCAGTGCACGATGAGGAGGAAGAGGAGGCGGCAACTGCAGAGGAGGAAGAGAAGGCGGTGGTGACGGCAGCAAGCGCTACGCGGTGCAAACGCTTGTTCTGGAGATTAGACCGCCAGCCGATGAGCCGAGAGGCTATGAGCTCATAAAGAGGCCCAATCCCTGGAGGGGAATTGGCAGGGACTGGAGCAGTAGCAAAACGCTCAAGCTCAACATGGGAGACATGCAGATACAAATCAGAGAGCTTGGGGATAAGGCCAATGACAATGGAAAGGCAGGCAGAGAGAGGGCCGGGGGCTGCAGTCCCAAGGTCGCATAGAAGACGCAAGCTTCACGCCCAATACTCATCCGCTGTATCATCGGCATGCATGTGGAGTGTGTTAAACTGCACCGTAGGAGCGCTTTGGGCGGCGTGCTTGGTGATAGTCTTACGACGGTGGATGAGGGCATAGGCACCAATGGAATTGGCAGGAATGCCTCGGGCAGGGTCAGCGTTGTCCGTACCGATGTCATCAAGGAGACCCTCCAGCCCTGCGTTCATGAGAGCCCGCACCACACAAGCCGCCTCAGCTGATTGAGGCACAAAAGGTGGCTTAGCTGGGGAGTAATACTCCCATAGCAGCTCGCCCTACGCCCATGCACTGAAGTGGGTTTACCAAGAGGAGAATGTCAGTTTGGATGTGAACTGAGGCGGTGCACTTTCAAAGTCCTTTTGCCGGGCCGGAAGGTGCACTTGGGCAAGGGCAGCTGCAGCTGCTGAAGAGGTGGAGTTGAGAGGAGGGGCTTGGGACAAAGAGTAGACTCAGCAGATGCAGCTGAGGCAGTGTCATCAGTAGGTAGAACAACCTGAACCGCAGGAACGGCCCACAAAAACTCTATGACTAGGTTGGCCACAGCTGCGGCCAGCTCCTGCTGCACCTCTAGTCCCAAATGCAGCTCTTCCTCTACTTTGCTGCGTGCTTCCTGAGCTTCAATAACAACAGCTTGCAAGGCCTCTATAATCTCCTCTAGTCCTGGTATGATGAAGGAGTGATATGTACAAGCAAGGGAGGAGAAAGAGAGAGAGGGAGAGAATGAGCTCACCGGGATAGAGGCATGGGAGTAGCGCAAAGAGGGGTAGTACAAGTGCGGCAACTGAGGAGAACAGAACAGCGACCTACCCAGCAACAACCACCGTCAAGCAGAGGAGGCCGGTGACCGTGGCCCCTACGACAACTGCTGAAGCAGAAGCAACGAGCACACGAGTTCTGATGTGGTGCGCGAGTCCACGAGGGGTCCAATTGGGTGTTAGAACTACGGTTGCGATGGACTCAAGAATGGATCCCACAGCACTGGAGGTTGTGTCGGCCGTAGTTGATGCCGCCGTGGTAACAGCAGCAGCAGCTGCTGTGATCTGTGTGGCAATGTTGGAGGCAGTAGTAGCGAGCAAGGTGAGAGAAGCTGCTGCGTGGGCGTAGAACTCGGCTGCTCTGCCCACTACTGTCTTTGTGGGCGCCCTGCATGCACGTGCTGTGGCTGAAAAGGTTGCAGCTGCACGAGCTACGGTGTCAAGAACGGCCCCAGCCAGGCCAATGGATTCGGTGTGAGTGGGGAGCACGGGGATCACCCCAGGCACCTCACGTTCTGTGGTTGGTTTGGTGGTGTCAGTTGTAGTAAGATCAGGAGTAGAGATGGGGGAAGATGCAGGTGTAGAAGGCTGCGTACCACATGGGAACAGTAATGCGAGTTGTGGGCTGTCGAAGAGTCGGCAGCCAGCGGAGTAGATGCGGGCAGCGGTGTGACAGGACAGCCGGAGATTGGCAGCGAGATCGCTCTGAGCAATGGTGATGCCGAACCACTGCAGGCGGCAAGAGTCAGCTGCGGGCTACAATGGAGTCAGTTTGCCAAAGAACCGGCAACCAATGGAATAACTGTGGGCCTCAGCGGGAGGCCACAGCCTGGTTGTAGACTATTGGGATGAGAGCCCACTGAAGAATCAGTAGCACAAAGCAGCTGAGGCTGGCGGTGGTGCACAACTGCCAGATGGCTGGCATGGAGACTGTTGTGGGCCCGTCATGGCAGCAAGACTGCTGTCACTCATGAAGTATGGGTCCCAAATTGACAGAGTGCAAGGGATTGTCCCTGCCCCTCTGATACTAGTAGTTGGTAGGAACCTTCATAGCTGAACATGCAAGGCGGGTAGCATGAGCTAGATTGCATCAGGCGCCGTACATGTGGTAATCTTGACTTGCAAAGTTAAGTAAAAGAAGGAACAAACAGTGTGAGGGGGGAGCGAAAGATAAGCCAGTGAGTGCACACCGGCATTTAGTAGACGCTCAGGCTGATGTGCACCGCCACCCGGGCATCAAGTCCGCCCACTCCACCCCCGGATCGATCTGAGGGTGGCTTCTCACCAGTGCACAACCAACGGCTGACATGGTGCCCCCCTAAGGATCAGAACCCGGAAAGGTAATGCAGCACCCCCAAAGACCCACAAGCAAGTCACAAGGATGCAGGTAACGGCAGTAAAAAAATGTATGAACCTTAGCAACCACATCAATGCAAGATATTCAAGTGATGGCCATGTATGTGCCAGAGGGCACCCCTGGGTATACGGCTGCTTCATGTCGCCAGAGCCAACAGTCAGAGCGCGCTCATGTGGCGTCTCCCCAGGTAAGGCCATGATCATTGAATCTGTACATATGTGTGTGCCATGAAGAGTGAGACAAGAGTTCATAGAGATATGAGTGGCCAACAAAACTTCAACAACCTCTCTCGTTGAGCTGCGTTGCAAAGACACAATACCGGTAGTAGAAGTGAGAGTCACCGTCGTTGCCGTATCCTGGGGCCTGTCGCAATAGACATTGACAATAGAGACGTCGTCCCGACTTTAGCAGCAGCGACATCACCATGCAACCACCACCACTATAGTTAGAGGAGTCGTGGCATTGACAAGCCATTGCAGCCACATGGAGCGAGAACATAAGCACCAGGTGGTATCAGCAATTGTGTCTAACTACCACCCTTGACAGGAGATAAAGGAGAAGCAGCTCGCAGCAGCTTGCGGCGACGGCTGTGAGCAATGGGAGTGTTCATTGGCAGTAGTAACTAGCATCAGTAGTGGCATCAGCAACCGCAAGAAGCAACAATAGTGGAGGAGCAGTAGCATAGGAGCAACATTACAGCTGCTACAGCGACATCAGCAACAACAACAACAGCAACACCGTAGTAGCGGCAGCAGCTACAGCACCGCATGAGCAAAGGCGGCGACCGCAACGTGAGTAGACCCACAACAAGAATAGCAGCATCTGCTGTCTTGCATAGCACTACTGCTGCACAGTAATTGCTGCTTAGTAGTGCTGTACGGCAACACTGCTCCACAGCCGCACAGAAGCTGTGCAACACTATGCAATAGGTGTACAATTATGTGTAGTCCCTGCAAAACCGTGAGCAAGGGGTGATGCGGTCACACCCCCCCTCCCCGGTCATATAGAGTGTATGTGAATCCAACAAAAAAATGGATAAGAAAATCACCGGCGTAATTTATTTCAACGTAAAAAATGCAAGTAAGAAAGTGGAGTACTGACATCATCATCAGCAGTGCTGACATTAGCAATTTCTGGGTCAAGTCGTCAATTTTGATCAGCATTTTAACTCCTCAAGAAAACTGCCGTTTTCCTGTTTGGACTATTTTGATGTTCGGCCCCAAACTGAGCACTGTTATGACGCCGGTCTGTGACAAGGGAAAATGGCTAAGAGACCCCTCTTCTTCCTCCTCTTCAGGCATCATGAGTCCATGGTCGCAGTCACTTGCGATCACCAAGCTTCGTTGGACGCAGGATGAGATGCGCCGGCACAAGCAGCGGCAGACCGACTCATTGTAGGAGATTGCGGAGTTATTGAGGGGTCATTCAGGGGCCTCACAACAGCCACTAGGAGGATCTACTGGAGCTGCACCATCCATTCAATAGTCTACGCCCTCCACAATGTTGTGGCCTCAGCGCCCCTCATCATAGATTGACACCTAGGATGAGGAGGAGATAGAGGATGACACATGTGAGGAAGAGATTTGTGTCCTTGAGGAGCGTATTCGTGAGCTACTTCTGGGGGTCACAACCTTTCACCCTGCCACCTTCACGCGGTCAAGATCAGGCATGTCGTTCAGCAGCGTTCACTTTTGGTGGCATTTCTCTCACAATTAGTCTCCCTATACCTCGTCTACCATCTCCAGAGCCTAAGATTGCCCTCCCCACAGAGTGGCAACCTGACTTTGAGACACCTACACCTTGTTTCGATACCGACGAGGGCTTCCATTGATGGGAGACCTTGTTTCAAGTGTGGGCTGATTCTGAGGGCATCTGGTCCTACGACCACAACCAGTACCAAACCCGCGATGCTCACCAGGTCTAGACTACAGCGAGAGCAACAGGAGGTCTACTCTACGCCATGCCCCAAGAGATTGTGGTCGACTTCCGCCTCTTCCTGGGTGAGACCGAGACTGGGAGTGAGCAGACCCGCGCTAGGGTTGGAAGATGGCCCTGACACTACTCGCTGCGGAGACCCATGCCTCAAGGGCATCTCAACTGTGGGATTTCCACTCCTTTCGTGAGGGTCCTAGAGAGCTTGCAGCTGACTAGTGGAGGCGCAAGATGGACCTTTACATGCGCCTTGGGACTGGTGGCGGGACGCAGCTGTGGGCACTTGATACCATTATGATGGGGGCACACTTGAACCACGTGAAGCTCTTTATGGGCTTCGGCCGTGTGGCGCTCTCTGAGTTGTCGGAGTCATTGCAGCTACTCCTTGGGCTCATCGCTACTTCCTCCAAGCGACATCGGCTCATGAGGGTGCTATCACCCATTAGCAGAGTCCACTTTTTGTAGTAGTGATTACAACCCCTCCTACTCCTCTGTCCCTGTTCACCAGTCCCACCTCCACCGCTTCCTCCTCCTCCTCCTCCTCCTCTACCTCAAGTGGCAATATGCAGAGCATTGTAGTGGCCGCAGAAGGAAAGAAGGGTAAAAACTGATTCACCAAGAAACAGCAGCAGTACCAGCAAGTGAGTAGTGGTAGTGGACATTTTGTCCATTGCTACAAATGTGGGGGCTCTCATCGCTACATAACCATGATTGTAGTAGACACATACGTTTCATGAGGCAACAGCGGTGATCTGGACCCTCGGGATCATAGGATCGCAAAGCTTTATCAGCTGCTGGCGCTTTGTTCTCGGGGGGGAGGGGGATGAGAGTGTGCTGTCACATCCAAATTGTCTCGAGACAGCTTTTCCTACCGTGTCTGTTGCTCGTGATGATCTTCGTGGGGGCTTGTAATGAGGATGGACCTGAGAGTACCGACTGGTGATGAGTCACAGATCATCGCTGTTCGTTTTTGTCCCGAGTCCTCTGCTACACGTCTAGTACAGGCTGAGTTTTCTATGGCATGTTGTTCAGTTTTGACAACCGGTCGTGAGCCGAGTGACACTTGGATCAATGAATCAGGTGCCACCCATCACATGACTTGTTGTCTTAGTGACTTCGTTGTGCTCATTCCGTTGTGTCAGTTTAGTCTGTTTGCACAGGATCTGGTCAGTCGTTGCCTATGCATGGATTTGGGATTTTGCAGTTTGATGGTCCATCTAACCCCTTGTACATTTCCGATGTGCTCTTTTTCCATGCTCTGCGTGCTCTATGTTTGTGCATGCACCAGGATGGGTCACTGGTGTAATCTCCCCCTGAGCACCTGCGCATGCTGCATTGTCTAACCCGGGCACTGCGTCCACTAGAGATGGTCCACTCAGACCTTCTCGTCCCTCTCTCTGTCGAGTTCCTCTCAGATCAGGGTTGATATGCTCTCACCCTGATTGATGAATTCACCCAGATATGGTGGATCTACAGCCTCTGACACAAGAGCGATTCCGCCTTGGTGGTCTGCCTGTGGCTGGTGATGACTGAGCGTGAGTCTCATCACACCCTGCTTACTTTCCGCTTGGATCGTGTTGGTGAGTTCTCAGGTGAGATGGATGCCTACTTTGCTAAGCACGGTGGTTTTCACCAGCTTTCTATCCCAGCTACACCACAATAGATCGGTGTGTTGTTAGAATCACACCATGGAGGATGCGGACCGTGCTATGCAGTCCGAGTGTGGTCTTCCAGAGTCCTTTGAGGGCTTCTCCTGCATGACATGGATCTGGAACCGGTTGACGCATGGTCCGCTTCGAGACCATGTCATGTCGTACGAGCTGTGGTTTGGCCATCGCGCCGACCTTCGTCTTTCTCACGTTTAGGGGGTCACTCGCCTGTGTCTGGTGTACCAAGGACCAACAGGGGTCCAAGGTCTCACCTCGCAGTTGCATGTGTACCTTCCTTGACATCTCCCTACAGTCCAAGGCTTGGCACTTTTGGAACCTTGCTCGCCATCACATGGTCGAGTCTCGAGATGGTCTCTTCTTTGAGGCTCTCACATACCATGAACTGTCCAACATTCCTTCGGTGGCTGCCAACCAAGTTCCTACCTGTGTAGCTTCCCGGTGGATGGGAGATTCTAGTCCTACGGATGGGTCCGTCCGGGCCTCCTCACCCGTGGTCCGGTCTCCGGCTGTTGACGATCCGACCATCTTGACTTTGGGTCCAGTAGCCTCACTAGTTCCCTCCAGCACACCTGATCCTATGCTAGTGTCACTCCCCTCTTGTAGACCCGATCTCGTGGTAGTGTCAGTCCCCTCTTGCACACTTGATCACGTGCCAGAGTCAGTCCCCCCCAACACACATGATCTCATGTCAGTGTCAGTTCCCTCCGGCATACCCTATCCTGCGCCAGTGGCAACATCTCCAGTCTCACACACTCTTGTGCGTGTACCTATTTCCCTTGCGACTGTGGCCCAACTGCATTCTCCATAGTGCGAGGTGAGCATCTAAGCATTGGGCTTCTCACGCAAGCCCGATGTACGTCTCCAATTTGTGGCCTTTAGGGCTCACCAGACTACTGATGCAACGCATACAAAACTGACTCGTAGTGTTCAAAGTGGCAAGCCAGGCACAAAGGCCTTGGCCTGAGTGTCCGGGGAGACTACATTGAGGTGCATCCAACATGCCTTGTCGGCTATGAGTTGGTCTCCCTTGAGTTCTTGGTCGCTTGCAATGTCGCAACTGATTTGGTCGTGGTCAGAATGAGTCCGGAGGAGTCCGTTTTGGCCACCCGGAGCTCTCCCTCAATGTCGCCTGATCCAGGCACTTCGAAGGAGGCAATCTCAGCTGACAATGCAGAGCAGTGGTGTACTGCTTTTGAGGATGAGTTGAGAGCCATTCATGAGCACAATTTCTATGAGCTTGTCGACCTCCCGCCTGGACAAAAGGCTGCACAGGCCATGTGGGTATTTCTCAAGAAGGTGAAGCGAGACGTCAAGCAGGCCTTGTAGCGATCGCTACAAGGCCTACTTGACGGCCAAGCGATTCTCACAAGTTGAGGGTGTGGATTTCACTTACACATTTGCACTTGTTGGCCGTATGACCATCACTTGCGCTGTGTTTGGGGTTGTTTCTTGTCACGACATGGAGCTACACCAGATGGATGTGAACAACGTGTTCCTCCATGGTACCTTCAAGGAGGAGATATACATGGTCCAGCTACCTTGTTTTGAGGTGGGTCACAAGGTCGAGTGCTTGCGCAAGGCCTTGTACAAATTGAAACAGTCACCAAGGTTTTGGAACTAGGAAATCATCAACACTTTAACACATGCTGATTATGTGTAGAGTGACGCTAACCCATCCCTCTTTCTTAGAAGGACAGCTGAGAACTTCACCACCATCTTGTTCTAAGTGGAGGACCTCCTGATTGCGTCTCCTTCTACAAAGGCCATGAAGGAGGCCAAGGCAACCTTTCAGGCTGCCTACAGGATGAAGGACCTTGGTCTTGGAGTTGTGTTTCTTGGGTTGGAGATTGAACGTGATCGTCTCCGGTGGACACTCTTGCTGCAGAAAGCACGTTGCACCCATGTTGTGGGGGAGTGGTTTGTTGACCTCCTTGGTGTAGTTCCCATTGCCTCCACCCCCATCACACCTGAAGGGCAGGATGCAGTAAAGGTGGACGATCCAGGACAACTGAGGGAGATAGTGCACTTGACCCTCTACTTGTGCCTCATTGGCTTTTTAATGCACTTTGTCACTACCACACAACCTGACATCGCCTTCACCGTCAACCTCCTTGCCTGAAGGACTCTCAGTTCGAGAGCCCTTCAGGCGGCTGTGCGAGTGGTGCGGTACGTACGAGAATGTTTTTTTGGTACTCAACGGCTTCACCGACAGTGACTAGGCATGTAGACTTGATGGGCACAGTCGTATAGGCTACATGTTCCTGATGGGTGGCACCGCTGTGTCGTGGCGCTACAAAAAGTAAGGTTATATCACATGTAGCTTATCAGAGACTGAGTATATTGCGCTGGGGGCTGGGGTTGCTGCGGCGGTGTGACTGTAGTGCCTGTTTTGTGAATTGCGTCAGTTTGTGCCTTGCATCGTTTTGTGCTTCGACAACCAGAATTCTCTTGCCATTACAGAGAACTCTGGTTTGTTTCATGCATGCATGAAGCACATTAGTTTTGAGCATCACTTTGAGCATGATCTTGTCGAGCGACAGGTGATCTCTGTCATCTGGATCGACACGGACATGCAACGCGCTGATGTTTTGACCAAGGCACTGGCACGCAGAAAGTTCATGGTGGCCATTCATTATGCCGGGCTTCCCCCCTTGCCTGAGAGTGGCTCAGAGTGGGATGTGTGAGTATGGACTGTTGAGTATCGTTGTACACATGTGTCAGTACTACATGTGGATGGACATGCGTACTATCAGGAAATGAGGGAGAGTTTTGATGTGAGTCGTCCTCGTCTTTTTGTAGAGCATACTATGACCACTTGGTTGTGTCCATGTTCATGCAGATCCCTGATGCGGACCCAGCCGGCACCGAGGCACCGACAAGTGGTGGCTCCACCCATCACGAGCTATATGACAGCTGACACGACATCCAAGGTGCTTGATATAGTGATTTGCAGTTTTCCTACAACCGGTAGAGCTTTCTCAGGGGACTGGCTCTTGAGCCTGATTTGCATGTTTTTCATTCTACGTCCTGTGATCAATGCGAGGCCTGTGCGTGTGACCAGTCGTAGTGTACGGCTTGAGATTATGCACCTCTAGGTTTAGACGGTGTTACATTTGGATGCCTGCGCGTAGAGTCATGGCCAAAATAGTGGTTTTGGGCCAATTTTAGGACAGACTGACACTACCACGTGCATCACTCGCCGTGCGCCACGACAGGTATCTATGCTGTGTCAGCTGTCACTTGTCATCTCTCTCTGCATAGACCAAGATGACAATGAAAGGTACCACATGAGCACTCACAAAAAGACCAGGGTCAACTGGACTGCGATGGCAGCCACCACACTCAAGCGTGATAGGAAACCCGAGGTTCTAACAACGCGGAGACTACTTCAACCCGTACAATGCCTTGCAAAGGCATCAGAGGTGGCCAGTACCATTGTCAAAGCCAGGTGGCTTGGTAAGGTTGATCTCCTCATCAAGGTGACTGTACAAGAATGTGTTATTGTCAATGCGCCGGATAGCAACGGTCTAGAAAACGGGTCCTGACATGGGAGGCCGCCAACCGCTCTTGGTATTGCAACCAAGATAACATATCACCCTCGAACGAGGGATCCACACTTTAGGTTCGTTTGGTTTGCAACCTCACGAAGTCCGCATGTTGGTCTTTAGTGTCTACCTTTGGTTGGACACTCTGTGAGGAGTCTGAAAGGCAAGAACTGTAAATGGATGCATGCAAGGTACAGGCTTTTATACTTGCAGAGCTTTGCTAAAGCTTCTGCTTGTAGTGGCTCCACTGGAGCCAACCTCANGGCCGTCGCGGGGTTTGAACCCGCGACCTCTGGTTTGAGACTCCGGTGCCTAATCAACCAAGCCAAAAAGGTATGGTTCCTATGATGAGCCACAGGGGACATACCCATTATGGGCAGTGCATTCCTGGCCCATCTCAGAACAGACCAAGGGGACATACTCCATAGAGCAGTGCATGCCTTGTCTGTATGTGTAGCTAGCCAGCTAGGCAGTGGACAAGGTGCACACTATTTCAACAAATCTCTCCCTTGCACCTCTGTCCATCTGTCCCTTGCTCGGCTCCATCAATGCCTTGGAGCTCACCCTTCCTCTGCCGCACTCCTCATGCCGAATCCACGAATGCCTGCATAATGCAAGTCGCTGTCCAGCGGCTTGGTCATGCAGTCAGCAAGCATGCTCTTTGTTCCGCAGTGCTGCAAGTCCACCACGTTCTTCATGACCAGGTCACGTGAGTAGTGGTAACGTATGTCGATGTGCTTCGTTCGCCGGGAGATGATCTCGTCTTCAGCCATCGAGATGGTGCTCATGTTGTCCACGTGTACAATTGTGGCGTCTTTCTGTGGCACTGTCATTTCGCCAAGCAGGCTGCGGAGCCATTGAGTCTCCTTGCACACCTCAGACAAAGCAACGTACTCTGCCTCAGCCGTGGACATGGAAACACAATCCTGCTCCCTGCTGGCCCATAAGATGGCAGCACCATTCAAGATACACACGTATCCAGAGGTGGATTTCCTGTCGTCGAGATTTCCTCCCCAGTCAGCGTCGGTGTAGCATTTCAGACAAAGGGGGTCCGTTCCTTCTTGGCCTCCAAGGACGAGGCCCATGTGACGTGTCTTCTGCAGGTAGCACAAGATGCGCTTGACTGCCTGCCAATGTTGNTTGGCCACAAATCTGCTCACTTGTCCCACAGCATAGCAGATGTCCGGACGAGTCCCTACCATGGCATATATAATGCTACCCACGGCGGACTGGTAGGGGATGTCTTGCATCTCCCTTTGTTCTGCTTCGTTGCTTGGCAACATGGAGGCCTTCAGCTTTGTGTCGGTCGTCATTGGGGTGCTAACAGGTTTGCAGTCTTCCATGTGGTAGCGCTTCAGCACCTCACCAATGTATTTGGTTTGGTTGAGTTCGATGGTGCCTGCTGCTCGGTTGTGGTGGATGGCAATCACGAGGAAGTACTCGAGAGGACCCATGTCCTTCATCTTGAACCTTTTGCTGAGGTCAGACTTCAGCCCATCCAGCAGCTCGACCGAAGACGAGCAGATGATCAGATCATCGACGTACAGCGCAACCAGCATCAACCCTCTCCCATCATCGTGCACGTACATGCTCGGGTCATTTTGGCAATGCGCGAAGGAGAGGCCGGTCATGAAACCATCCATCTCTTTGTACCACATCCTTGGGGCCTGTTTCAGCCCGTAGAGCGCTTTCACCAACTTGCACACCTTGCCCTTGGGAGCTTCGACTCCTTCGGGCACCTCCATCAGCACTTCCTTGTCAAGCTTCCCATAAAGGAAAGTTGTCCTGACGTCCATCTGGTGTATCTCCAAGTTCTTTGCGGCAGCAATGCCAAGGAGAGAGCGGATGGAGGCAAAGGTCACGACGGGCGCGAACGTCTCATCGTACTCGGAGCCCGGGCGTTGAGAGAACCCCTTAGCCACTACCCTTGCCTTGAACTTGTCGATGTTGCCGTCTTGCTTCTTCTTCACTCGGAGGACCCACTTGGATCCCACCACGTGGGCCTTGTCGGGTCTATCCACCAGCACCCACGTGCCGTTCTCGGCAATGGATGCGAGCTCGCTATCCACTGCCTCCTTCCACTTGGCCGCATCTGGGCCATTCATGGCCTCCGCCACTGTGGATGGCTCTCCCTGAGCCATGCACGACCAGCTAAGGCCGGTCCAATCATCCTCATACCGCAAAGGTGCTCTCTTTGGTCGCAAANTGTCCTGACGTCCATCTGGTGTATCTCCAAGTTCTTTGCGGCAGCAATGCCAAGGAGAGAGCGGATGGAGGCAAAGGTCACGACGGGCGCGAATGTCTCATCGTACTCGGAGCCCGGGCGTTGAGAGAACCTCTTAGCCACTACCCTTGCCTTGAACTTGTCGATGTTGCCGTCTTGCTTCTTCTTCACTCGGAGGACCCACTTGGATCCCACCACGTGGGCCTTGTCGGGTCTATCCACCAGCACCCACGTGCCGTTCTCGGCAATGGATGCGAGCTCGCTATCCACTGCCTCCTTCCACTTGGCCGCATCTCGGCCATTCATGGCCTCTGCCACTGTGGATGGCTCTCCTTGAGCCATGCACGACCAGCTAAGGCCGGTCCAATCATCCTCATACCGCAAAGGTGCTCTCTTTGGTCGCAAACTGCGCCGGGGTAGTGGTGCCGCTTCTTGCTTTGGTGCTGGTGCTTCCACAGGTGGTGGTTTGTCGTCTTCGTTGTCGTCAGAAGAGTCGTCAGACTCCAAGTCAGACTCGAAAGCCTCGGACGCCTCGGTATCCGCGTCCATGTCAGATGCTGCATCATCCTCCGCAGCCACTCTCCCATTCCTACCACCTGCTGGCAAGGCAAGCCAGTTGTCGGGTGCTTAGTCTCCGGACTCAAGCAACACTATCCACTCTCTCGCTTTGGGAGTGAGGGTCGGGTCCAGCAGCTCTCCCTTTCCAAGGGTGCGTTCGTCGAACACGACGTCGCGGCTCCTCACGAGCTTGCCTACTGCTTGGTCCCAAAGCCGATAGGCTTTGTGTGACGTGTCGTACCCAACCATGATGCACTTCTTGGAGCGTGCATCGAGCTTGCCTCCACCTTCTCCCGACTGGATCTTCACCCATGCAGTTGACCCGAACACCTTCAGATGAGATGCGTTGGGTTTCTTTCCCGACCATGCTTCCTGTGGGGTCTTCAGCTGCTTGTCCTGCTCCTTTCCACGCTTTCGCAAGGCGGTCGCTGGTGTGAGGTTCAAGAGGTAGCAAGCCGTTGTTGCTGCTTCAGCCCAAAAGCGAGGTGGGAGCTTGGCGTTGAAGAGCATGCTTCGCACCATGCCGAGTAGGGTCTGGTTCATCCTCTCGGCAACGCCGTTGCTTTGGGGGTTGTAAGGGGTGGTTTGCTCGTGGCGGATGCCATGATGCTTGAGCCAAGGCTTGCATGCCTCGTACTCACCCTCGTTGTCACTTCGGAGCGNGCTTGGCGTCGAAGAGCATGCTTCGCACCATGCCGAGTAGGGTCTGGTTCATCCTCTCGGCAACGCCGTTGCTTTGGGGGTTGTAAGGGGTGGTTTGCTCGTGGCGGATGCCATGATGCTTGAGCCAAGGCTTGCATGCCTCGTACTCACCCCCGTTGTCACTTCGGAGCGCCTTCACCTTCTTGGACGTTTGCCGCTCCACCATGGCGACGAACTCGAGGAGCTTCTCCTTGACCTCTCCCTTTGTTTTGAGGAAGTAGATCCACAACTTGCGGCTGTGGTCGTCAATGAAGGTCAGGAAGTACTTGCTTCCTCCATTAGACGATGTGCGGAAGGGTCCACACACGTCACTGTGTATCAGTTCCAAGACGTGCTTCGCTCGTTGACCTCCTCTCCCAAACGGCTTCTTCTTTGCCTTCGCTTGGAGGCATGGTTCACACAATGTACACCCTTCGCCATGCTTCATAGTGCACCCTTCCATTCCGCGGACTACCTCTTTCTCTTGCATCTTTTGCAGCGTGCTGTTGGCCACGTGGCCAAATCGCCGGTGCCACAGCTCAGCATCTGTGTCCTTGGTTGATGTTGCGGCCCCAGCGGTCGCCAGTGGTGCATCCTTCGGCTCCGGTGCCACTGTCTTGGTGGCACATGTGAGTCCCTCATCCGACGCCTTGGTGACTTTGGTTTGAAGCATGTAGAGGCCGTTGACTCTTGGAACTTGAAGCACGAGGTCGTCTTTGGTGTACAAAATCTGGATGTCCTCGTTTTTTAGGGCCACCGCTTCCTTGTTGGTGAACACCACTGTCATGTTGTTGTCGGTGATTTGTGAGACGGACAGCAAGTTGGTTGCAAAGGAGGGCATGTACACCACCTTTTGAAGGTTGACTGCCTTCTCCGCACCATTCACGTTGAACGTGATCACCTTGTCCCCTTCGCCCATGGATTGGACGACGCCACCGTTTGCACACTTGATGCGCATGACAGATTCGGCCATGGAGACAAATCCACCCTTCTCTTTTGATGAGTGGTAGTTGGTGCCCGAGTCAAGGGCGAATGCCCCGGGCCTAAGGATCGCTGCGCCCTTCATGGGCAGCCCCCTAGCCATCATGTTGGTGAGCTCCTTCTTCTCCTTTCCACCTTTGTTCCCGCCTTGTCTCTTGGGACTACGACAGTCCCTAGCCCAGTGCCCAGCCTTGCCACAGTTGTGACAGTTGCCGGGCTTCTTGGAACTCTTCCCGCCACCATTGCCTTTCCCTCCACCGCCACTGCTTCTGCTGTTGCCTTGACTGGAGCGAGAGCTTGCACTTTGTCCACCGAAGCGAGAGGCATAGGCTGAGATGTTGCCTCGGCGCCACTGCGTCGCATGGACTCGTTGCGGACGTGTTCGGCGACAGCCTCGTACGTCAGATCTGCCTCCTTCCAACCGCCAAATACGGTGATCAAGGACCTCCAGCTTTCCGGCATCGCCATTAGAAGGATCATGGCACGCATGTTGGAGTCGATATTCCATTCCATTTGCTGGACCTCTTGCAGCACGTTGTCGAACGACTGCAAAAATGCGGGTATTGATTCTCCTTCGCTCACCCTCATCGACATCAACCGTTGGAAGATGAAGAGTCGGTTTGCTAGGGCATTCGATTGATGCACGCGTGCGAGTTTTGCGTAGGCCTCGGCAGCCAACGTGCATCCTGTGATGTGGGAGTGTTGAGTCTCGTTGATGGACGTCACAAGAATGGCGAGAGCCATGTTGTTCTTCATCGTCCATGCTGCAAGGTCAGCCGCATGCGTCGTCACGGTCGCATCGGCTGGTGCTATCTCGGTCCCTTTTAGGATGTCAAGGTAGCCACGCACGTTCATGACAATCTCAAACTGCCATTTCCACAAGGGAAAACCTGTCCCCGTGAATTTGGACATACCCGCCTCAAGGCGGGCTGNCCTACCTGAAGAAGCCGATGGAGCCGATGGAGCAGATGGAGCCGTCCGATGGTCGTGTCCCTGTTGTACCTGTGCGCCCTGCAAGACCACGCGCTAGTCGGTCTTGGAAGCGTGCCTTAGAACCAGAAGTGTGGGCCCATAACCCTTTGTCAATGCGCCGGATAGCAACGGTCTAGAAAACGGGTCCCGACATGGGAGGCCGCCAACCGCTCTTGGTATTGCAACCAAGATA
Organism: Penium margaritaceum; assembly: GCA_023375785.1. Classification (NCBI taxonomy): domain Eukaryota; kingdom Viridiplantae; phylum Streptophyta; class Zygnematophyceae; order Desmidiales; family Peniaceae; genus Penium; species Penium margaritaceum. The sequence continues at coordinate 352,282 of SZWC01000597.1, read as the reverse complement.
ACATATCACCCTCGAACGAGGGATCCACACTTTAGGTTCGTTTGGTTTGCAACCTCACGAAGTCCGCATGTTGGTCTTTAGTGTCTACCTTTGGTTGGACACTCTGTGAGGAGTCTCAAAGGCAAGAACTGTAAATGGATGCATGCAAGGTACAGGCTTTTATACTTGCAGAGCTTTGCTAAAGCTTCTGCTTGTAGTGGCTCCACTGGAGCCAACCTCATCCTACATTCCTACTTGGCGCGTCCTTAGACCGCCAAGTGTCATCCTCAAGGCAGGCTCTAGTAAGCTTCCTAGAAGCTTCCTGTCCCAGTTTTGGCCACAAAGAAAATTGCGGCCGTCGCGGGGTTTGAACCCGCGACCTCTGGTTTGAGACTCCGGTGCCTAATCAACCAAGCCAAAAAGGTATGGTTCCTATGATGAGCCACAGGGGACATACCCATTATGGGCAGTGCATTCCTGGCCCATCTCAGAACAGACCAAGGGGACATACTCCATAGAGCAGTGCATGCCTTGTCTGTATGTGTAGCTAGCCAGCTAGGCAGTGGACAAGGTGCACACTATTTCAACAGTTTTTAACGTCCATTTGATGTATTTTCTAATCATGCTAGGCCACCTGGCTCAGTAGTGCCTTTACAATGGTGTACTTCCCCACAGGGGAAAAAGTGGCATCATAGTCAACACCAGGCACATGGGAAAAATCCTTGGTATTGAGATGAGCCTTATAGTGCTCAACCATGCCATTGGGCTTACACTTGCACCGGAACACCAAACGGGCAGTAATGAATTTACGACCAGGTGGGAGGTCCACCATGTCATAAATGCCATGCTCTGTGATTACACCAAGCTCCTCACATATAGCGAGCTCCTCATGTATAACCTACTCTCAGAGAGCTGCATCTGGGGCAGAGCAAGCCTGGAGGACAGTGTCTGGGTCAGGCGTGAGAATTGTGTTTCCAGGCGTAGTGAGTGCAGTGGCAAAAGAGGCGTGAGACATGGCAGGACCAAACTCGGTGACTGCGATAGCATAGAAAAACTCGTCCGGGATCAGTGGATAGCCGACTGCTGAGTTGAGCTCCACAACAGCCGCAGCCAGACGAAGCACATCCAGACCAATGGGAGGATTTGGCTGGTCAGTGGTAGGGGCCGAGGCTGGGCCAGACAGATGAACGGACATCGAACGACCGGTGAAGGGGACAGAGTGAGGAAGACTGCAAGGGACCTCTCAAAAAGTGCCCCTGCCATGGATGTCGTTTGCCATATTCCTGGTTCAACCACTAGGAAATAGTTGGATGTCTGATTTGATTGTAGATTTTGACTCCCTGGAGTTTGCCATACAGTTTCGAGCTTTCAGTTGCTCAATTTGGTTGAGAATTCAGAAAGTTAGCCCCATCCGAAATTTGGGTGGTAGGTGGGTGGAATCTGGGTGTCCGTCATTGGTGCCAGGATAATTCCACCACCAGTGGTCCACGTTCGACTTCAATGAGATCCAAAGGCACATAGGCCATAAAGGAAGGGATGTGGGAGGTCTCCTGGACCAGGGAGAGCCTCCCCCCACGTTTGAGGGTAAGGAAGGGCGCTTCGACAGGCCACCATCGAAGCGCCTCCCGTCACTCCTGTTTGTAGGCATGGTGGGCGGCTCAACCATGGGTTACTCCAACGGCCGTAGCAGAGGATCTACTGCTCCGTTTTGGGCGTGCTTGGATGTCTTGGAAAGCTCATATCACAGCCTATAAGAATCTGATATAATCTCACCAAAGTAACTAACCATTAACAGTCTTCAGCCTTTCTCAGTTTCTGCAACCTACATTCTGCCTGAGTTGTGCCCCAAAAGTGTTGTGGCGACCCAAAGCACACATTTCCCTTGGAAGTCTCTGTGCACTAAGCAGCCATGCACACTTGTGGTGGATCAGAGCATGCTAGGAAAAAAATTCTGACAGGATCTAGGTAACTGCCAGGAGCCCAACTGTATGGGGTAGGGACGGACGAGATTGGAGGGGGTACATGATGTGTTGCGGAAGGAACCAGAAAGGGATTAGGGTGAAGGAGAGAGTCGTTAGATGACGCAGATGATGGCACAAGTGAGGTTGCAGGAGCTGATGCTGGTGATGAAGAAGAGGTGGATGCGAATACAGGTAAGGAGGCACGTGACATTACAGGTGACAACGATACAGGCAACGCCGCAGGGAGCGACAAAAAAGTGAGTTCCATGAAGGACGCCGGTGGGGGCACAGGCAAGACGGGAGGCACAAGGGGGTACGGAGAGCCGCCCGAGGGCCAGCCAGCCCAAGAGCTGCCAACGACATGCAAAACTAGGCCAAGAGAGAGGATGCAATGGACAATGTTGCGACTGAAATTTCTCTCAAGGAGAGATCCTCACGTACTCAATGACACCATGACTCTCTAGATCCTAAAAATTCCACGCCATGGACTTTGGGAAGACAATAGAGGAATGGACACAGATTCCCGCGTGGGGAGAGCTTCCCATCGCACTGGTCCTAAGGGAGCCATTCATCGACTGTGCATTCCCAAACCTGTGCCAGGCGTAAATCAGAGTGACGACGGTACCAGCGTTCATACGTAGTGACTGTTGGCACTGGTGGGTTTGGAGGCACCCTCAAAGATGCCTAGCTCTCACTGAAGCACGCTACCGGTATTTGGGGCAGCCAGTGGACACCTTTGGTGAAGAGTGTGGAGCACAAGGATCACGGATGTGAGTGGGCAGAACACGTCGCATTCAGTAGAACTGAATCGAAACACGTTTTTGCTTCTTTGCATAGTGAGAGTACATCAGATCCTGATAGCGTGTGATCTAAGCTTTCCAAAGCATCCAAGCACACCCAAATCGGAGTAGTAGAGCCCCTGCTACGGCCGTCGAAGTAACCCTTAGTGGAGCCGTCCACCTTGCCTTGCACGCTAGGCAAGGGGAGGCGCTTCGACGATGACCCGTCGAAGCGCCTTTCCTCGCCCAGAAGTCAAGGAGAAGTTCACCCTGGTCAAGAAGGTCCTTATGGTTGCCTCATTCATGCCCTTGGTGCATTTGGAGCCCATTGGGGACGAACTCGGATCACTGGCGGTGGATTACTCCGCCACCCATGGCGGGTACCAGATTCCACCCGCCCAACACCCGATTTCCGGGCTAGGCTAACTTTCTGAATACTCACTCAAATCGAGCGATTCAAAGCTCGACCCTGCATGGAAAAATACAAGGAATCCAAATCTTAAGTCAAATAATGTGTTCGACCACTCCTCAGTGGTTGAACCAGGGAGTACGATCAACGTCGCTCATGGCAAGGGGCACACCATGTCAACAGTGATGTGGTGTGGAAGAGGCCCATGAGGACCCCGGTTCCACAACCAATTCATGTACTATATAGCCTCATAAGCGAAAGCTTCAAAAGACCAAGAATTTACCAGCATGTTACGAACCCCATCCGCAAGGCCATTTTGCTAAGGGCTATACTGTGATTCCAGAATTCAGAAAGGCCGTTTTGCTGAGGGGTATAGGGTGAAGACGATTCAAACCAGACACCGACTGACGTAAGAAATTGCAGATTGGGTCCAATGAACTCACTACCGGGATCGGAGCAAAACACCCGTAGCTTGCACTGACAGACATGCTCTGCTTGGACAAGCCAAGACTCGATCGTGGGACCGACATCACTCTTGAGACGGAGGGGAAAAATCCAACAAAAGCGAGAATAGCCGTAAGTCAGACAGAGGACATAACGGCCACCATCGAGGAGCTCAACTTGTCATAATCCCATGATATCAGCATGATCAAGAGCAAGAGGCTCATAGGTGCCAGACGTGGACACAGGGAAAGGGGAATGATGCATTTTCCCTTGCACACAATCCATGTAGTCAGCGGTGCAAGGAGAGTAGAAAGTGGCATCATCTAGTCCATCGGCAGGCTGATGATGCAGCAATGTGTGAATTGCAGCGGTGCTCACATGGCAGAGGTGACAATGAAGAAAGCACATATGATCAGCAGAAAGCGTAGGAGAAACATGAGCATGAGCAGCGGTAGTGGCGGACACGCCAGGTGTAAATAGAGGTAGCCAAGACAGTTCATTACAACGAAGGCCACGGAACACAAACCACCCACATGACTGCAACGAAACAATAGCCACACCATGAGACGTGACAAATTCCATACCCTGACCATTGAGGGTAGTGAACGACAGTAAGCTCACCTCAAGTGCAGGCACATACAGTATATCAGGCAGGAATAAGGCACAGGAGGGACCAACAAACCGCATGACACCAACGCCCTCACCAGGTAGCATCTGCTTGAACCAGTATGGACAAAACGTGACAGGCCCCAACGACAAAAAAATGACACGGGAAGAAGTCATGTGGCAAGTGGATCCAAAAGAATTGAGAATCCAAAATCCACAAGAAACACAGACAGGAGACAAAACTTGACATGCAAAGACAGCTCCTGAAAAGGCAGCCAACGACGGCGCATGACCCAGACAATGGACCAAAAGACATGAGCACGTGACATGCTGCCTATCCTTAATCCATGCATCATCCACACCTGGAACGGCCAACGACACTCCCCGAAGGGATCCATCCAAATCACAATGGTGACCAGTGGAATCTACCACCAAAATCACAAAACAAGAGGTATCTGATGGTTGATGCTGAGGATGGTAGACAAATGAAGGAGAATCTGTATGCAAGTGATGGGGTCCGGACGTGTCTGTCGAAGGAGAGGGACAGAGCGCACTGGTGGTAGATGTGGATGTGGATAGCCACAAAGGAGGAGTATACATCACCGACGGTGGTCCAACGAATGATGGAACTGAGTAGGATGGCACCCAGAGCACCGATGTCATCATGCTGCCGAAGAAACGACAGTGACACGGACAACCATGGGATAAAGGGTGGATGGTCCCTCTCCCTCGGCATGTGCAATGCGTGTAAACACAGTTGCTAGCCCTACATGTGTGAGGTCTCCTGTGGTACCGGGAAAAAACCCGGAGTATCCGGGTCTCAAACGAAGTGAGTCAATTGCGACCAAATAGTAGTACATAGGGGAAAATCGAGAGAAAAGCCTAGGGTAGGTCTACAAGGAGACAGGCAAAAATTTCCCAACGTTTCTAGGTGCGAGGTCTCGCAAAAGGTGGTCTCCTGAGACATTGGGAAAAATTCCCACATGTCCGGGTTTCGACGGAGAGTTGTGCAAGGGAGACATAAAAAGAGGTCAAAGAGTGAGGAAAGAGGAAAGAAAAATAATAAGAAAAAGAGAAAAAAGAGGAAAAAAGAGGAAAACGAGTTTAATCTTAGTAAAAGAAGCCAAGAGAGGCTGCCGATGAGGTGGGCTCGGGTGCACCCTGGTCCTTTTTGTTTTTTCCCTTCGTTGCCGGCGGAACTTGTCCCACTGGCAGCACTTCTCCCGCCGGCAAATGACGCACTTGTCAGCCTGAAGGCTTCGCCGGCTGACGAGCTCGCCGATGGACAAAATCATCGATCTACGAGCTTGCAGACGGGAAGGTGCCACACAGCTTCCCGATTGCAGTAGCAAGCAGCAGGCTGCTGCTGTAGGGGCGTGGATATTGCTGTGGTTGTTGCTGCCTCTGCTATACGCAGCTGCCGGATGCCACCACTGTTGCACGTGGTCGGTGTGATGCCGATGCCGCCGCTGCTGCTGATGCCGCTGCTTCTTATACAGCAGCTGCTTCTATTGAATAGGCTGCTGCTACTGCTGCTGCTAAAGCTGCCGCCATTGTGGCTGTAGCTGCTGCTACGGCTGCTGCTGCAACTGCTGGTGTTGCCAAGGTTGCTGTTGCTGCTACAGCTGTGGCGGCCTAAGACGCCGCCACTGTTGTTGCTGCTGCTTCTGCCACGCGAGGCTGCCGAATGTCACTGTAGCCATTGTTTCATTGGACTGGTGCAGTGTTGATGCAGCCGCTGCTATTGCTGCAGCCAGTGCGGTTGGATAGGCTGCTGCTGCTACTGCTAAAGTTGCTGCAGCTACTGCTACGGTTGCTACTGCAGATCCTGCTGTTGCCGAGGCTGCTGCTACTGCTACTGTGGCCGCCGCCTAAGACGCCACCACTCGTGCTTCACGTCGCCACCAAGACGGCTGCCACGACGAAGGAAACTGTCAAAAACAATTCGGCAGAATTCCGCCTCCGGCTCTGCCAGAGGACTACGTGACGTGAGCCCTCAACTCAGGGCATCCACGTCGCCAGGACCTGTACACCCCATCCAACCCAGCCCAAGTGTTTTTGTTTCCGGCACTGAATGCTATACGGTGAGATGAGGAGGTCGTGTCTCTCTACTGCTCTGATAACATGAGGGAATGGAGAAACTCCATAAGCAACAATCTGTGTTAGAGGGTATGTTGCATAGAGCACAACATGACACACGGTGCTTGAAGAGATGGAGAGACGGTGAGGAATCACTTGAAAACATAAGAGTTAATTTGAACAATGAGCAAGAGAGAGGGATGTTTCCTCCACCCTTGGCCAGGCTAGCATACATGCAAACTGCGCAACAGCTGGCCTATGGGAAAAGTCCAAGAAAGTATCTATCAGCTACCAAGCAACGACTGGACATATCTCGGCAATAATACAGGTCACTCAGGTGGCCAAATGACAAACCGAAAGAAGCAGTGGAAGCAGAAAAAAGAAGCTCTATAGAAGTGAGCGGACACAGAGCATAAGTGATGTTGCTGAGAAAGTGGTCCACGGGGATTGGCCACCGAGCAAATTCCTGTGTGCACATAGGGATGTGCAAGATGAAGCTGAGATCATCAATGTAGCCATTGACTAGTGAAGCCTGCCTACATGTGAGTGGCGTCAAGTCCAGAGGCCACCAAGACTGACACCACAACACCACCCGGGATTCAAGCCCGCCCTCTGGACATAAAGTTGAGGGCGGTTGCTCACCATGAGGCAGAACTAGTCTGGTCAGACGGCCCCGTGAGGTTCAACATCCGGCTTGCCAAAACCATCAATTCCCCAAAACAGCACACACAAATTTGGAGATGGCCCAAGAATTCTAAAGTATCTAAGGGCTCGAGATCGCATGAAAAAGAGTCATCAGAAAGAACAAATCAAGTGGCTGATGGCCACTCCTTCAGCAGCTCCTACTGTCGGCAGGGTATGAGGGGTATTTCAAGCATGTCTCTCATTACGTGGAAAGAGTTTCAGCACAGTCATTTGTTTCATCTCCTATACACAGTGTGGTATAGGAGGAGCATGTGGAGCAAGAAAAGAGGGCAGTAAAGGTGTGATGGGTCACAAATTGACCACACATTAACACTCTCCCATGAACCGCAATACAGCTCTCACATGCTAAAACAGGCTAGTATCAGTTGGAACAAAGACAGGATGACAATGATCAGCCAGGATCATGGGGACAAACTAAACCAACAGCGTGAACAACAAACTTGAACATATTTCTGCTGAGTGCCTTTTTGAGAAACTCAGCCTGTTCTAAGCATGTGTACACACAGACAACTCAAACCAAGCCAACAACAATACATTCACAGACAAAGTGATGCTCAACATTGATGTGTTGTGTGCATGAATGATACATACCATCATTTCCAACAATGGCTTTTGTGCTCTGATTTTCACAACAGATAGTGATGCAACGGATGGGAACACACAGCTCTTGTAGCAAGTGACAAAGCCAGACATCCGCACTCATACCCACACCAAATGCTACATACTTAGCCTCACTCGAGCTCCTTGCCACAAACCCTTTTTTTTTTCCACGTTTCATGGAAACAATAGTGCCACCAACCAAGAAAATGTAGCCTGTGCAATTGCTTGCATCTGCATCATGAGCCCAAACACTACCAGTAAAACCATTAACAACAGCTAAGGGCTGTGCTCGAAATTACTGGCCTAAGTGTGGGATGGAAAGAGCATATCGCATCACACAAAGTGCAGCCTCAAGGTGTCGCTATCTGGGGCACTGAGAGAACTACAAGAGAAAGTTCACTACAAAGGCTAAATACGTATGAGTGGTAGTGGCTAAGTACCTTTGTGAGCCAATGACATGTAGGTAGTTTGCTACATTCACTGTCTCTACCAGCTTGGTATCTTCCAGTGACTTCTACACTTCTGATGTACATAGCCACACTGGTGAAGTCATCAGAGTAGAGGCCAAAGGAACAACAGAAAGCAAGGGGGAAAAACACTCCCCTAGATGGCAGAAATACATAGCCTGATGTACATGTAGATTCCGTTTTCAGCGGTCACGCTCAAGTTCCATGCTCAAGAAAACCCGGGCCGGACCAAGATATTTCATCTTGCAAGCTGACTGAAGGAGAGATTTGGTTCCTTGAATAGCAGCTTGGCTTGGGGATACAATGAGCAGATCATTCACATAGACAAGGATGGCAACAAGTGGGAAAGAGGGTACGCTTAGAAACAAAGTAAGACCAATAATGCTTCTTCAAAAGCCACCTTTCTCAAGCGTGGACGTGATCTCTTGCTTCCGGCACCGTGGTGCCTGCTTAAGATTGTACAAGGCCTTACGCAGTTACCACACCTTGTTGGTGCCATCTTTGAAACCAGGGGATTGAATCATGCATATCTCTTCATCAAGTCTACCATGAAGAAATGCATTGTTCACGTTCATTTGCTCGAGTTCCCAGGCATGATGAGCAAGAAGACTCAAAAGGGCTCTTGTAGTGGTGTATAAACATGCAGGGGAAAAAGTCTCATCAAAGTCGAATATAAGAATGTGAATTCCTTGGCTCTCAGACGTGCTATGTACCACTCTACCATGCTCTACCGCTCTGCTCTGGCTTTGATTTTCGATGATAGACCCTATTGGATGAGACAGCCTGTCTACCAGAAGGATGATCGACAAAGTCATACACACCATGCTTAGATAGAGAGTTGAGTTCATCTTTATATTTACAAGTATATTTACGTCATGTAGAGAGTTAGTGGCTTTGTGGCCCTTGCAATCTATCACAGGCTCTGCAGGTAGTGGTGAAAGACCAGCAGTGGCATAAATTTGAGCCACATAACCAGAGAAAGACGTGCTGAGAGCATGATGAAACTCGTGCTCCACGAGAGAGCACCCGATGTCGGAGGTAAGGATCCATCATTGATACAGAGGCAGGCATTTCAGCTGACACATTGAGCCCAAGGTCACGAAACCCCGGCTCACCAGAAAAAGCAGTCCGACCTAGAGCAATGGGGCCATGTGTGGAAGTGCCTTGAGAGGGACCAGTGGGCATGTGAATCTGTTTATGAATTGCACACAGACAACCACCATGTATAGAGGGAGTTACTAGGCAAGCAGAGGAAGCAGAGGGCAGGCCTGGAGAACGTAGATTGGATGACGAAATGGAAGTAGAGGATTGAGGGAGTGCTGGAACAAGAGGGATCACATGAGAGACTGGAGAGAGTGGTGTAAGTGTGGGACTTGTTGGAGAAGAGTGAGAGGATGCAGTTTGTAGGGGAGGAGAGGCTACAGTCAGAGGAGGGGAGGAAGAGGAGGCAGTAGATGGGAGAGAAGGCTGAGAGCCTGAGGTAGTAACAATGTCAACAGGACCCCAAGCCGAGGGTGAGCCAGAAACAGATGGCTAAGAAGCAGATGTAGAAACAACAGGACCTCCTCCAAGCTGAGAGATTGGAGTAAGAGAGGCAAGAAATGAAATACGGGAAACATCACACTAAAATACATCCTAGAAGAAAAGAGCATCATGGGATTCAATGATACGCCACCGGGAGGGGTCCTAGAAGTGCCATGCCTGACAGGATGCTCAGAAAATTTCGAGGAGTGAGTTTACCCTCATGATGATCATCAGAAGGCCATACAACAGCAAGGGACTCCCAAACGTGTGCAGTACATAGTTTAGAACATCGACAAGTCCATAATTAAAAGGGCATAACATGATGAGGTAGAGGACAGTGAGCAACACGATTCCACACCCACATCATATAGGACATTGATTCAAAGGAAAAGAGAGGGGACTGGCCGGAGGCAGAAAGAAGAGAGTACACCCCATCAACAAGGGTGCAGTTCTAGCACTTTGACATACCATTTGTTGGGACGTGTACGCGGCAGAAGGTTCCATGCGGGTACCTTGGGATTAAAGGAAACAAGAAGTGAACCAAGAAATCCACCACAATGGTCACATAAAAAAATGTTGAAACTTTGCCCCTCGGCATGCCCAAGTGCAGCGCCAGGAGGCACCGACGAGCCGCCTGAGAGAGGAAAATCCTCGAATTTGGGTCTAGCCGCTTGAGGATTACTTGGATCCTAAAATAGATGATTGCACCAAAAATTAGATGAGTTGCTGAATTGGATGGAAGTTGTTTCACCGGAATCGGATAAGTAACAAGGGAGATATGGGCTTCCAAAGTTGGGGTGTGCGCGGCGGCTCTGGGAGCCGGCCGCGACTCGACTTCTGGTGAATAAACGACCGGACCAAGTAACAAAAGTTCCAACAGGAGATTTTTCCCTGGAATTTCTGCCGAGGCATCTGGTGGAAAATCCACCGTGTACTGTAGTGCAGGTTTTTACTGAGGGACTTAGCTAAAATCGTGGCTCGTTGTCCGAAACGCAGTAGTACATCTTGTTACTCCGGGACTTAGTCGGAATTCTGACTGTAGGTCTACGAACAGGTTTCAAACCTTGTCCCACCCCATCACCAAACTCGACCTAAAAGTGGGGGAGGTGCATCAAAACAGTGCAGGGTACCCCTACAACATGTGCAATGGGATCTGCGCCTTGGGAAAGGCGCTTCGCACGTGAAGGAAGGCGCCACGCCGTGTGCGCACCATGGAGGCGTTAGGCGTTTCTGCGGTGGGTGAGACTTGCGCTTCGGCAAGTGTAACTTGGGCTACTCTTGGCCTAATTGCACAAAATTTGGTGCGTTGGAGATCTCATGACTAGACCTATAAATGTTCTCATCATGTCAATGTACAAAAACTAATGCAAAATGTCGTTATTCCCTTCACAAAATGACTTTCTCTAAATTCCTGCTTACACAGCGCGAGGCGACCAGAAAGCTCACGCTCAGTCTCAGATTCGCCCAAAAACGAAAGACGTGAACCACTAGAGAAGATCAAATCAACTTCAGGACCACACCACGTGGATTTCCTGACAAAAAACACGAAGGTAAAGACCACAGGCACATTCAACGTGAGGGAGCCAGGATTCAAAGATTTCACTAAAATCACTCTCGTTGGGTCTTTTCTAGAAGATCAAAGTCTCAACAATGACAGGAGAAGTGATTGACAAGGCATAAAATGCAACAAACCAAATCTCCAAGGAAGTGACGGGGAAGAGGGTCCATGAAATCAGCATGCAGAAGGCCAAGGGGGTGCGAGGTCAAGGAGTCAAAGGTGCTAAAGGTGTGGAGAACATGGTGGTTTCTAAACCAGTGGGAGGTTGTGCGGGAAGCATGCGGGCAATAACAACAGTATGAATGTGACAAAGGTGATGCTGCAAGAGACAAGTGTGCTCAGGGGATGAATTTGCAATATGAAGAAGAGTAGAGGCATCACAAGGTGATGTAAGGAACAGAGGAACATGAAAGAGGCGATCACAGAGAAGCGCACAAAGCATAACACAACTAGAGGAGCAAACGGAGACAATGTCGAGACCACAACTGGACGAGAAGTTCATGCCTTGGTCATCAATGGTGGCAACAGAAAACAGGCTAACTTCCAGATCAGACACATACAGAACGTCTTGCAAGAAGAGATCACCACATGGACCGGTGAAACAAACATTCCAACACATTGAAGAGGGAGAATTTGGCTGGAACCAGTAAGCACAAAACAGACTGAGCCAATAGGACTGAGAGACATGAAGGAGGAACAATAGGAGGTCATGGTGGCTCCTGAATCAATGATCCAGAAGCCATGAGACACGAGCTGAGGGCTACACAAGACAGAAAGCAACAGTTCCCGAGTGTGGGTTTTTGGAGTCCCCAAGGCGGTAAGGAAATGTATGAGTGTCATTCTTCTATCCATGTACAGTCATCATTCAAAAAACCTTCAACCCCCCCTCCCCCCCCTTGTCACGCCGAATGAAACATGGGTGGTTCATAGGGATGAGGTGCACAACAGAAGATGATTTGAGGAATGGAGACAAATGGATAATGCCTGTTAAGGATTAAGTGTACTTTGATTGGACATGTCGAGCGCATATACATAATGACGAGAGTTACGATGAGGCTTATGTTGGGTCTTTGGTGCTCAAGCCGATCGGCATGTGCGATGTTGCACCGTGAGTGGTCACTTCGACAAACTCCGCCAATGATGTGGGAGGTTTTGAGAATATCCAGCACCGTCGAGAAATCCACTAATGAGTATCAAAACATTGACACGATTTGTGATACTTCTGTCGAACCTTCTGGAAAGTGGTCAAAGTTTTAAGAACCTTTGGGAACGGAAAACCAGAGGTCGGGGTGTTGAATGTTTTTGCCCCTTGTTCAGTGTTGTAGGACGGATCGGGAATGCTGTGTCCCTTGTGGAGGTATGACCCCTAGATCCGTTGCAGTGTGACTCAACTATGCTCTGTCTCTTGTGAGATATGACCTGTGAGTACACCATGTGGGTGAGTGGTTACTTTGGTCATTTTGTTCATTTGGCCAAGTGAGAGGTCATGAATTCAATCATGGCCCCATGCACATCTTGTTTGCTATGGAAGCTTCCAAGCATGAAAGTCCGTAGCTTCTTGGACGCGACATGGTTGGTCTGTCACCTTGACACTAGGATGCTTATGTGTCAAGCCCACAGTGCAAGTCTATTGGTGATGTGGCTGGTTCAGGCCACTTCCCAGGGAAGTTCTTTTGAGTTCTAGGACTGGAGATACAGCTATAAAAGGACTTGTCTTGCATGCTGATCAATAAAATCCTTACTTGATGCTCTCTTTTGTATTGACGAATTGAGCTCTTCTTGAGATGTAATGCTAAGGCGTTTGTATTCTTGAAGGTGAAGTGTATGCCTGATTAAGTTTGGGGTGCATGACACATGTCAACAGAGGAAGAAGGCCTAAAAACATTTGTGAGCTTTTTCGGTTTCACGGCTTCTCTACCAGAGGTGGTTAGCTCAGTAGCTAACAAAGGGTTATGGGCCCACTCCTCTGGTTAGGGAAGTTTCATGCACGCAACCGCTAAGGTCACAAGCAGTGAGAGCGCCTTCACTCTCACCCAACTTCTCTGTTTGCAGGGCAACATCAGCAGGAGGGGAATGCAACACATCTGCACCTTTCTACCTTTGGGAGCTGGCATCAGCCTACATCAGCCTACATCTGCTTGCAACGGCCAACGTGAACAGGGGAAGCAGTTGCCTCTTCTCACAATAGCCTACAACGACCTCAAACACAGGTTCATCGGCATCAAAAACAGGTGCAGCAGCTGTAGCAGTTGTAGTTGTAGGGATGGCAGGGACAGGGGAACCAGGGAATCATTCGCCCATCCTCAAGTTTGATGGAGAGGGGTTTGGGCTCTGGAAGTGGCAGTTTGAGATCATCATGGATGACAGAGATCTGCTAGGACATTTTGACGGATCTATCCCAGCACCAAAGGAGGAGGGTGATGACCTTGTGACATGGGTCAAGCTCAACAAGAAGGCTCTCGCCATTCTTGTGTCCTCCATACAACCATCAGTCCTTTCACATATCAGCGGTTGTACAGTGGCAGCCAAGGGATACGCCAAACTCGGCAAGGTGGTTCAGTCCTCCTCACTCGCCAACCGTCTCTTCATTCTACAAAACCTCATCAGCATGAGGCTTGGTGAAGGGGAGGATGTCTCCGCCTTTATGAAGAAGTTTGAGATGTTTTTTGCAACAAGCCACCGACATGGGATGGGACCTGAAATCGGACATGTAGGCCATGATTTTTCTGATGACGCTGCCGGAAAGTTGGGGCCCCATGATAATGGTGATTGGAGGGTGGACTGAAGATCTAGTTTCCTACACCACCGTCTCTGAGTATGTGCGGAATGAAGCCATGCGTCGTAGCAGCAGCGAAGCAAACATGGCTGCCTTTGCCTCACGGAGCAACGGCACCTTCCGCAATACCTCCTCCTCTGGGTAAAAGGGAAACAACAGCACTAGTAACAGTAGAAGGGGTGCAAAGCGCCAAGGAAACTGCCATAATTGTGGCAAGGCTGGACACTGGGCTCAAGAGTGCTGTGCACCCAAGAGAGAGGGAAGAGACGGGGATGAATGGCGAGGGGGGAATGGTGGGAAGGATCCCACAAGCTTGATGGCTGAGTGTGCCTCCAACAAAGGGAGGGCGATACTCAGGCCAGGAGCTTACGGCCTCGACTNTGATCACACATTGGAGCTCATGGAAAAACAGGAGCTAGTACGTGCGATGGAGCTAGGTGATGAGGCGGAGCAAGCCAGGATCATGAATGAGCCATGCCTTCAAGGCAAGGCGAAAAGGAAACCCTTCAAGCGCAATGGCACGCGTGCTCTCGTACTCCTTGACCTCGTGCACTCTGACGTGTGCGGTCCCTTTTGCATACTGTCAAATGGAGGCAGCAGATATTTCCTCATACGCATTGACGAAAATAGTCGTAAGGTGTGGATATACTTTCTCAGAAAGAAAAGCAAGGTGAAGGAAAATTTGCAAGCTTTTGTCGCTATGGTTGAGCGACAGAGTAGAAAGAAGGTGAAGGCATTTAGGACAGACAATGGAAGAGAGTACAAAGCCTGCAGGGAGTGGCTCAAGACACAGGGCATTGAACACCAGAAAACTACGCCCTACTCACCTCAAAGCAACGGCATAGCAGAGAGGATGAACCAGACGCTCCTAGGCATGACAAGGTGCATGCTCTTTGACGCCAAGCTGCCTCCTAGGTTCTGGGCTGAAGCAACACGTATGACTACCTACCTTGTGAACCTCACACTTGCAGCAGCTCTACGAAGGAGAGGCAAGAAGAAGCAGACACAATAGCTAAAGACACCTCAAGAAGCATGGTCAAACAGGAAGCCGGATGCCTCCCATCTAAAGGTGTTCGGTTGCACCAAGTTTGCCAAGGTCCAGGCCGGTGAGGGCCCTGGAAAGCTCGATGCAAGAGCACAAAAGTGCATTTTCATCGGCTATGACACCGCCCACAAAGCTTATAGACTGTGGGACCAAGGATCCAAGAAGGTCATCCGCAGCAAAGACGTAGATTTCCATGAAAGGTCTGTGAGTAAGGGAGAGCATCTCGGACTCGAGAACGTTCCAAAACAGGGAGAGTGGCTCACTCTCCTTGAAGAGGGAGATGAAGCACCAGCACAATGGCATGGGATAGGTGCTGCAACAGGGAGAGAAGCTCATGAAGATGACTCAGAGGAATCAGACTCTGATTCTCATGTATCTGATCCTCCGGAAAATGAGGAGGATGCCTCTCCCATCATCAACGATGAACCAGACCTCCAGCCTCCACATCAAGAGCACCAGCCAGCAGGTTCAAGTAGCAGTTCACGCCTCAAAGTACCTCGGCAGCATTACGACGCAGATAGGGGTGAATGGACAGGCTTCAACTATTCATTCTTGGTTCAAGAGGAGCCAACGTCTGTCGCAGAGGCACTCACTCAGCCTGACAAAGCAGAGTGGGACAAAGCAATTCGCAGTAAACTCAGCTCCATTGAAGAGAATGGGACATGGGTGCTGGTGGACAGACCTGCCGGGGTTCACATTGTGGGGTCCAAGTGGGTGCTGAAAGTAAAGAGGAAACAGGATGGAACGATAGACAAGTACAAGGCACGGGTGGTAGCAAAGGGGTTCTCCCAACGGCCTGGCGCAGAGTAAAATGATACCTTTTCTCCAGTTGTGACGTTTGCCTCCATCTGGTCAATGCTCGCCATTGCTGCTGCTGAGACCATGGAGGTCCACCAGATGGATGTCAAGACAACATTCCTTTACGACAAACTAGACAAGGAGGTATTGATGGAGGTTCCGGAGGGGGTTGATGCTCCTGAGGGCAAGGTGTGAAGATTGGTGAAGGCACTGTATGGGCTTAAACAAGCGCCAAGACTTTGGTACAAGGAGATGGACACGTTCATGGCCAAGGAGTCTGTCATGCAATGCGACAATGACCCTAGAATGTACGTGCATGAGAGTGACAAAGGGACTTTATTGGTCGCCTTGTACATTGATGACCTGATTCTATGCTCTTCTTCGACACAGTTGCTAGACGATCTCAAGGGGCAGCTGAGTAGCAGATTCGAGATGAAGGACATGGGTCCCCTTGACTTCTATCTTGGAAGTGCCATCAAGCACGACAGAGCAGCAGGTACCATCAGCCTGAACCACACAAAATACATCGACTCCATTCTCAAACGATACGACATGACAGATTGCAAACCTGCCAGCACACCCATGAGCTCGGAGTGCAAACTATCCATCTCCATGTCTCCATCCAACAGAGCGGAGAAACTGACATGTTGGGCATCCCATATCAGTCTACAGTGGTCAGTCTGATGTATGCCATGGTCACCAACGGACCAAATATAGCCCATGCTGTTGGGCAGGTGAGCCGGTTTG
Source organism: Penium margaritaceum (assembly GCA_023375785.1). Taxonomy (NCBI): domain Eukaryota; kingdom Viridiplantae; phylum Streptophyta; class Zygnematophyceae; order Desmidiales; family Peniaceae; genus Penium; species Penium margaritaceum. Next base: position 335,805 of record SZWC01000597.1, on the reverse strand, counting down.
TGGCCAATCCCGGTCCACTTCACTGGCAGGCCGTGAAGCCAATCATGTGCTACCTTTAGGGGACGCGGTACGTGGGGCTCCAGTTTGGAGGCATCGACGGATCCGCATCACTCCGTCTCATGTGCTACACCGATGCTGATTGGGGAGGGAATATCGATGACAGAAAATCTACCTCTGGCTTTGTGTGTATGTTGAATGGAAGTGCAGTCAGTTGGGCAAGTCGCAAGCAGGAATGCGTCTCTCTGTCAACAGCTGAAGCTGAGTACATCGCCTTGGTTGAGGTGTGTAAAGAGATGCAGTGGCTACAAAGCTTGCTATCTGAGATGAAGGCACCACAGGCAACAGCGATGGTCATCAAGATTGACAACATGAGGGCCATGGACATGTCAAAGAACCCCGTCCTGTCCAGGCGCACAAAGCACATGAAGATCCGCTACCACTACGCTCGAGACTTGGTCTACAAGCAGACAGTGGAGCTCGAGTATGTCGGTACCCAGTTGAACCGGGCTGACATGCTTACAAAGCCACTGGACAAGGATCTCCAGCAGGCGGGCAGGCAAGGTATCGGCATGGTCAATGCAAGTGATGACGAATGATGATGGTCACTGACGCAAGGTGCAAGTGAGAGATTTGTTGAATGTTTTTGTCCCTTGTTCAGTGTTATAGGACGGATCGGGAGTGCTCTGCCCCTTGTGGAGGTATGACCCCTAGATCCGTTGTAGTGTGAATCAACTATGCTGTGTCTCTTGTGAGATATGGCTTGTGAGTACACCATGTGGGTGAGTGGTTACCTTGGCCACTTTGTTCATTTGGTCAAATGAGAGGTCATGAGTTCGATTCTGGCCCCATGCACATCTTGTTTGCTATGGAAGCTTCTAAGAAAGAAAGTCCGTAGCTTCTTGGATGCTACATGGTTGGTCTGTCACCTTGACACTAGGATGCTTTTGTGTCAAGCCCGCAGTGCAAGTCTATTGGTGATGTGGCTGGTTCAGGCCACTTCCCAGGAATGTGCTTTTGAGTTCTAGGACTGGACAGACAACTATAAAAGGACTTGTCTTGCATTCTGATCAATAAAACCCTTGCTTGATGCTCTCTTGCAAATTGACAACTTGAGCTCTTCTTGAGATGTAATGCTAAGGCGTTAGTACTCTTGAAGGTGAAGTGTATGCCTGATTAAGTTTGGGGTGCATGACACATGTCAACAAAGGAAGAAGGCCTAAAAACCTTTGTGAGCTTTTCGGTTTCGCGGCTTCTCTGCCAGGGGTGGTTAGCTCTGTAGANTGAGTTCTAGGACTGGACAGACAACTATAAAAGGACTTGTCTTGCATTCTGATCAATAAAACCCTTGCTTGATGCTCTCTTGCAAATTGACAACTTGAGCTCTTCTTGAGATGTAATGCTAAGGCGTTAGTACTCTTGAAGGTGAAGTGTATGCCTGATTAAGTTTGGGGTGCATGACACATGTCAACAAAGGAAGAAGGCCTAAAAACCTTTGTGAGCTTTTCGGTTTCGCGGCTTCTCTGCCAGGGGTGGTTAGCTCTGTAGATAACACGGGACAGGTGGCCAAAATGCACTCAGTTGAACGACATTAAAATATGGACGTCAACGCGCAATGTACTATGAATGCAATGACAGAAATGCCCACACACGGAGTTTAGGGACTAGTGTAGATCTGGGACACAACACTTATCCCCCTTCTGGCTACAACATCCCCATTCATGAGCAGAATAGGCCAGTGACAATGGTGCTAGATGTCGATCTGAATATCAATGCCTCGGAGGTTGTCATAGGGCTCCTAGCTGTTATGAGTAGCCTCGTAGCCATGCCACTTGACCAGATACTTGATTAACTTTCCATGGCGTCGCTGTCCGAGGATGTCTTCAATCACGTACTCCATATCTTCATTCACTTGAATAGGAGGCTGTGGGTCGACGTCCCTGCTAGGGAAGTTCTTGATGGGGTCCCGGTAGTCCTTGTGCTTTCTGATGTTCAAAACATGGTGGATCACCATGCTTTCAAGCAGGCAAAGTCAAGGGACGACAGGAGCTTGCATTCGCTTGATCTCAAACGGTCCCAACCATCAGGGTTTGAGCTTTGAGAGTTCTTGACCAAGGAGTTTGACATTCGCCAAGCTGAGTAGGAAGGAATTGTTATCACTGCGATGTCAGTCGGCTGCTCACTTCTTAGCTGCTTGTGTCTTTGCGATAATCTGTCGTGTGTCCTCCAAAGTGCTGGAAAAATCCCATGGGAGGGTGCCAACCGCGGGAATGTTGCGTTGGATTTGAGATCCTTCTAGTGTGGTAGGAAGTTTTTCATAGACCACTTTGAATGGGATCTTACCCATTGCAATGGAAACTGTAAAGTTGTTTTTGAGTTTGGCAGTTGACAGTTTTACTGCCCAATCACTGCTGTGCCGCTTGCATACTATGTGAAGAAGTTGTTCGAGCATTTGGTTTGCTTGGTCTGTCTATTGGTTTCAAAGTGGAACACCATTGATAGCTGAATCTGACTGCCACAACGCGTCATCAGTTCGTGCAAAAAATGACTTGTGAAACAGGTGACTCTGTCGCTGATGATGGTACGTGGGAAGACGTGCAACCATACAATCTGGTTTCGACTTGAGGTTCCCTCCGCTGTGACGGTGGTTATTTTTGGGATGAAGTGTGACATTTTTTGAAAATCTTTCCACCACCACAAGGATGGGTTCATAACCCTCGCGAGTGGGGGGCAACCCTGTCACAAATTCCATGCTTGCAACCCTGTTGTTCTATAACTCTGTCAGAACAAGGAGAGGTTGGAGTAGTCATGGTGGCCTTGTGCGACAAGATTTTTACCGTTGACAGGTATAGCATGAGTTACAGAAGGCTGCCATGTCACTATGCATCTTGTCCCACCAGTAATTCTTTGCAAGCTTCTTAAGAATCTTTTCCTCGTAGAAGTGTCCACCCTGACCCGTGTCGTGGCACTCCTCCAATAGCATCCGCTGGAAATCCTCTTTTGGTAGGGCGACAAGTGAAGCAACGTCAACAGCAGGGTTTGTCGATCCAAAACGTGGTCTTTTCATACTCGCACAACTCCTCGTAGCCCTTGAAAAACAGTCTTGCAAGGTACGGGTCTCGTTCAATGAGTAGTGCGTTGATCTCAACCACCAAGTCTGGTCGCCAACTCATAGCATGTGCTGGATTTGTTTCTCCAGGTCGGTACTCGACCTGGAGAAACAAATCGTTGAAGTTGGACTCAATGAACTATTGTTCTCTATGCCCCCTTGGCCACTGCTATAGCTTAGCAGATATGTTGGGCATGCACTGCTCTATGGGAGTAAGTCCCCAAAATCTTGTTTGTGGTGCGAGTCCAAGTGAGATAGCAACAGTGTAGGGCACTGAATAGCATGCTGGAATTAGGGACAACAGGTCCTATGATCGAGCCTTGATGTGAGCAGGAAGGTTTTTGACCTTCATGCAGCGAGGAAGTTTCCTAGACATTTCTCCATGTGGCACTTGGCGGTCAGTGGATTTGCCCATTGGCGAGCTGGTGAGGTGGTGTTGAGTGGCCACCCCCAAAAAGTGCCACTACCCACACACCTTAGATGCCAGGCCTAGGAGTATAAAGAAGACACTGGTTGGTCTAAACCCCAGGAGTTAGTCTCTGACTAGCACCTCACGCGAAAGTGACCAAGGATTAAGTTGACATAGTTGCTAGCAAGTGATTGCCTAGGAACTGCTCAGTGTGGAACTGTGATCCTGAGGATGATATCTTCTCCTAGCTGAAATGCTAGGAGCAGACAACAGGTGCCATTGTGTCGGCCCTGTTTTCTAGTCCGTTTGCCTTAGGCCGATTGAAAAAGGGTTATGGGCCCACACTGACCAGTTGTGAGGCACGCTTTGCTGAACTTTGATACGCTCTCTCCATGTGCGCACGTCAGCTCCATTGGCTCCATCAGCTCCAGCTGCTTCATCAGCTGGGCTTACACTCAGCACACATGGACTAAGGACAAGCTCTGTCCTTGGTGGCATGTCCCTTGGGGCCCAACCAGGACAAACTTTTCCCTTGGAGGCATGACCCTGGGTGAGTTGGTGTGAATTGTCTTCACTGTTTGCAGGTAACCATTGGCAGGAGGGGTAAGTGTGGACGTTTGTACTCTCCTAGAAGCATAGGTGTCAATGAAAATCAAGAAATGAATCTGCTTCCAGTTGATCAATGTAATAATTGATTGCATAGAACACCGTTATAGTACACGCAAGTGATTCAAGAGAATACACAGAGTTCACCAATACACAGATCATCTCTTGCGCTTTCCAACAATATACTATACTTAAAAAATGGTGAAGTACGGACAAAGCAATGTACTAATGAAGTTCCTACGTATTTGTACTAGTCTAATCACTAGGAAATACAAAGTAGCGAGCTGCTTCATCGAGTCTCAGACAATCCGGTACTCCGGTGTCTCTTCTTTGGCAGTCACGGTCATACCGGACGCCAGTCTCAAGCAACCGAGGTTGGCGGACGCCCAACGCCCGCGGTACTCATCAACGTGAGTGGAGCCAGTGCTTGCACTCTCGGTCGATCGATGGCTGTACTCAGCCCGTTGCTCTCTCAGTGATTCTTTACCATTGCTCTGCTCCTTTATAAAACTATTCTCTTGATCTCTTGGTCCTTGGCATCCGTCCCCGTTGCTATGCAACTTCCACGTCAGCATAGGTGATCAAGAGGAGCCGGTGCTCACACTCTTGGTCCTTGCTTCAAGAGCCATTCTGTCGACTTCCGCAAGTCACGCCGAAATACATTCAATTCATGTCCATGTCACCATTGTTGCAGAACGAGTAGAGCAGAGTAGATTGGGCCGCGGATGGATTGATCAGTGGGACGCCTAAAGAGGCCCGCCCACAGCCATACCATGCCCCGCCATGTAGGACAGACAGGAGAGCCGGGAGAGAGATGGGTGACCTCTCTCCTGGCCCTCTGTCGTTTTTCCGTGGCAAGTTCCTTAGCCCAGAGTATGTCACTTTTTCTCTTTCTGATCAGTTGGGGCATAATGTATGCCACTTTTCTCTTTTGTCTGTTGCGCAACATCTGACCGTTGGATGAAGTTGAAACTTGGAAGGTATGTCGATGATGGCATGAGCTTTCTTCTGGTGTGGTCCGATTGTCGAGCAGAGGAGAAATGAGAGAGATTTTCCAACATTCCCCCTTGTGTCCCAATCTCCAGAGGAGAGAGGAACACAAGAAGGAAAATGTCCCGCCGTATGGAAGATGATGAGAGAAACTGAGGGCGATGCACGGAGAAACGTGGACAGGACATGAATTTACCCCCCCCCCC
>SZWC01000597.1:313741-330419 GCA_023375785.1 Penium margaritaceum | reverse complement strand
GAGTCGAGCCGAGCAGACAGACGAAAAGGAAGGAGAATTCCGAAGAGTGGAACAAAAGGGTGTGGTTGGGGTGGCAATGGCAGACCGCAGAGGGATCCAGGAGACAGGAAAGCTCTGTCAAGGCCGCCTACCACCGCCACCCCTCCCACGATGGAGGACAGAGAACGCCAGTGCTATGAAGCGCAGGACAGGGAATTGCAAAAGTGGAGTCGATGGACGGGCGCCTAGAAGGCAAGAAAGTGGTGAAGATGGTCCCCCCAGCGAGAACAGTAAGGACATAATTTGAAGAGGTCCGGGAGAAAAAAAAGATTGTGAGGGGAGTCGAACAGAAGTCGGGGACGTCCGGGAGGCAGGGGAGAGGATTGGTCGAGTCAAGGAGAGGGGTTGAAACTTGTCGTGTAGCGGGGACCACAACGCACGGGTGGGAGAGGGGTTTAAAATGCGATGCAAGTATGAGCAGGAGGAGCAGGAGCAGGAGGAGCACGAGCAGAAGGGTCCAATGCCTCATGTGGGGGAACCTGGGAGGCCATACGAGGAACACGAGATAGAGAGAGAAGAAGAGGGGGAGGGGGTGGCAACCCGAGGCGTCCTGCGTCCATGCCAACGCCTCATCTGGGGGGCACGGAAATGGAACGCCAGGGCGGCGCTGCCAGCAGCCGTCTCCGTCCATCCCAATGCCTCATTTGGGGGGGGGGATGGAAGGAGGTGACCTAGCGGGAGAAGAAGAAGAGGGCAGCAAGACAAGACCAAGGCGATCACAGAGAGCAGCATGACGCTCAGCAGAGAGGGATTTGGTGAAGATGTCTGCAGTTTGGAGCTCAATTGGAATGTAAAGCATGTGGGCCTCGCCGTCAGCAACGGCGTCATGAACGTTGTGGTACTGGCCGCAAATGTGTTTAGTACAATCATGAAGAACAGGGTCTTCGGAGAGAGTGATGGCACCCTCGTTGTTGCAGTTGATGGGAGTAGCGTGCAGCTGGTCGAAGCCAAGCTTGGACAGCAGCATGCACAGCCAGACGGCTTTGCGAGTGGCCTCATTCTCTGCAATGTACTCAGTTTCGACAGGGGACAGGGCCACCACAGAATGCTTCTTGGATCGCCAGCTGACAGGGCCGCCGTTGAGGAGAAACACATAGCCTGAGGTGGACGGAATGGTGGTGTGATCTCCGGATAATTCGGCATAAAAAAATCCATGCAGGATGTTGTCGTCGGTGGAGGAGTATCGAAGTCCAAGCATGGCTGTAGAGCATAGGCACCGGATGCTGCGTTTGGCAGCTACGATGTAACCACCTGTAGTGTTCTGAAAACCTTGGCTGAGGATGCCAACTGCGTAGGAGAGGTCAGGGCGAGTAGCCACAGAGGCATACATCAGAGACCTGACCATGCTGGGGAAGATCTTGGCAGCAGCTGGGGCAAGAATGTCACTAGGAGCAGGGATCTTGGTGAGACCATGTTGAGTAACCAATGGAGTGGCCATGGGGTTGGCATCTCCAAGTTGAAAAAATTCAGCAACGCGTTGAGCGTAGGTGGCCTGGTTGAGCTGGATCTCTCCGCTGCCAGCCAGCTGACGAACCTGAATGCCGAGAGAGTAGTTCAAGGGTCCCATATCACTCATCCCGAAGTGTTGAGACAGCTTTTGTTTGAAGATGGCGATGACGGAGAGAGAGGGCCCAAACAGGATGAGGTCGTCGACATAGAGGATTATGCCCAAGGTTTAATTACCAGCTCAAAAATAGAGGGAGTGATCGGAGTGAAGACGAGTGAGACCTTAACCGAGAAAAAATAATGAATTCTCAAGTTCCACTAGCGTGGCACCTGCTTCAGTCCGTAGAGTGAGCGTTTGAGACGACAGACCAGATGAGCCTTCCTGGGGTCGGTGAAACCCTCAAGCTGCTTTGTATATATGGTCGTTCAGGTCACCATTAAGAAAGGTGCATTTCACATCCATCTGATGCAGAGTCTAGTTGTTGGTAGTAGCGAGGGAGAGAATGGTGCGAATAGACGAATATTTAGCCACGAGTGCAAACGTGTTGCTGTAGTTGACGCCCAGCACTTAGCTGTAGCCGCGGGCTACAAGCCGTGCTTTGTAGCCTTCAGGTTCACCTGCACTGTTGATTTTCTTGCAAAAGACCCATTTGCAAGAAACGATGGGTTGATATGGTGGTTGCGGCACAAGATCCAAGGTGTCCTGTTCTTGAAGTTGATCAATCTCGTCTTGAGCTGCCTTTTGCCAATGATCTGTATCTGGACAAATCATGGCGCCCTTGTAGCTGATGGGATCCACAACTTGCGTAAAAAAAACAGCTTCATCATCAATGTTAGATCCGATGGCCAGGGCTTGGAAGTACGTTGGTGTAGTACGTTAGTGTGTGCTGACATGTAGATCTACGTAGGCTTGGAATGCCAGAGGATGTAGTTGTCGGGGCCGAAGCTGATGCCAATCCTGTATCTGCATTGACATGCTCTTGCGGTACGACTGGAGGGAGGACATCTGCATGCTCATCCACAACAGGATCAACATTGAACTTTTGAAGTGGTTCTGGTGCAGGATCCATGTAGATGGTGTTGATCTTTTCAGTTGAAAGGCTCCTGGTTTTGGTGAAGCTGGTTTCATCAAAGACTGGCTGGCGAGCTCGAGTAGCAGTTTGTGTGATCGGGTCCCACACTTTGTAGTTGTCGCAATGATCCTCATACCCAAGAAGAATGCAGGCCTTGGATCTAGGTTCCAATTTGGTGCGGAGTTCTGGGCACATCCAGACACGAGCTGTACAACCAAATTACGAATGTGAGGTTTGTGATCATTCAAACCCAGGTTTGAATGATGCCGGCAACTTCATTCTTGTAACGCAAGAGTTTGACACAGACAAAATGACTGTATTCATCAACGATGATTAGGAATTAATGCTTGTTGGAAAGCGGATTTTCTTTGATGTAGCAGAAGTCCATGTGGATGCGTTCCAGTTTTACCATTGAGCTGGAGTTGGTGTACGTCTTGAAGGGTTTTTGATGCTGTTTTCCAGTGAGGAAGCCACTGCATGGTGCTACATCAGAGAGTTTTGTTATTCCAGATGGGAGTTCATAGACAACATGATCGGTGGCCATCTTGTGCAGAGTTGCATGGTTGACGTGGGCCAGCCGCTGGTGCCACAGCTCTTCCATTCCTCATGTTGAAGGAGTGGTTGATGGAGCATTGGTGGCGGCAGCCATGAAGGCTACTTCGGGTTCACTGGAGATCATGGCAGATGGAACTTCTTCTGAATCAAGAAGAGTGAGATGCCCGGTGCGAGTGGCGACAGCTGCAAGTTGACCCTTGGTGTCCAGTACTTCGCAATTCTTGTCAACGTCAAATATGACATCGATTCCTTTGTCATTGATGTGGCCAACTGAGAGAAGGTTAGCTGCGAGTTCAGGGACATACAGAACTTGATCAAAAGTGTATGTCACTTGCTGCCCTTTCAATGTGATCAGAACTTTCACTGTGCCTTCTCCATGAGCTGGAATTGAACTCCTGCAGTAGATCCCTCAGTGGTCAGAAGATTCAATTGTGGAATAGAATCATCGTCCATTTCATGATGCTGTTCTGTAGGCTGAAAGCCTGCAAACCCTGAGAGAAGAGCGGAAAAATCAGCGCGAAGGTTTGAGAAAGTAGCATGAAATGCAGATGGGGTTTCTTCTGTTAGGAACGCTCGTGGTTGTCCTTGTGCCTTTCCGGTGAACCGTGGTCGTCCTTGACTTTGTTGTGTAGGACAGTCGAGTTGAAAATGGCCCTTCTTGTCGCATACCCAGCAGATCCGATCATCTAGATGAATGTATAGCCTTGGCTCTTGATGAGATGGTCCTGGTTGAGGTTAATACGTAGCCTGTGTGCCCTGGTTTGTGCTCGGGCGATTGTTGGCGTATGTCTCGAACCTTTTGGTGCGACGATCTGGACACCCTTGGTACTTCATGTATAGCCCCACTTCACCTCCATTCTCTTTAATATAGGCATCTTCGTCAAGCATGAGACCTTGAGTGGCTTTCTCAATTGTGCGTACATGAGGTTTGGCTGCGGCTACTGCTGCTGCCGTGGCTGGTGCTGCTGCTACTAACAATACTGCCTGTGCTTCGGGAATAGCTTGTCCAATGGCTTCGAGAGCATCTTTCATAGCTGATCTAATGATTGCAATTGTTTCATCATCCTCTTGTTGATCGTTGTTGAATGTCTCAAGACGCTTCACGGTATGCTTGAAAGAAAGAGGTAGGAATTTGAAAAAGAGTCTGAACAAGAACACGTTCAGATATGTTTCTACCAAGTGCAGTGATACGACTTGCCAGGTCCTTGCGATGACTGATGTGATCTTCACACCGAGTGTGCTCCTCCATCTTCTGAGTGTGAAATTCTTGAAGTGAATGACCGAGCTCATCATCACTGATTTTGTGGTAGCACCGCTTCAGTGCCTTCCAAGCAATCCTTGGACAGAGAGCGTCGTTGCCGTTCCAAACCAGAAATTTCAGTCGTTCTTCTAGTTGCATAGCTGAGAGAGCAAAAGCTTGGTCGCATCTTCTTTTTTGGCTCGCCTTGTCTTCTGCTGAGGATTTGGCATTTACAACATCTGTTGGGGGATCGACGACTACTCCCCAGAGTCCTTTGTTCATGAAGAATATTTTCATGTTGAAGGCAAAGGATTGATAATCATCTCCATTGAAGACAGGATTTTTGAAGTGGTCATGATGGCAGTTGCTTGTGATTAACGCCAGGGTGGTAACTTCTCCTGGTAAAGGCACCTCCTGCTCTGATACCAAATGTGAAACTTAGTACTCTCCCAGAATCATAGATGTCTCAGGGAACATGAAGAAAGAAATGTGCTCCCAGTTGGATCACGTTGAGGTACACACTACAATCATTGATTGCATAGAATACCGTTATAGTACACACTGGTGATTCAAGAGAATACACAAAGTTTATCAATACACAACTCGTCTCTAGCACTTTCCAGAAATAAACTATACTTGAAAAATGGTGAAGTACAGACGAAGCAATTTAATATAGTTTCTACCTATTTGTACTAGTCTAATCACTAGGAAGTACAAAGTAGCGAGGTGCTTCATCCAGACTCAGACTGTCCAGTACTCTGGTGTCTGCTCTTCGGCAGTCATGGCCATACAGGACGCCGGTCTCGAGCAACCGAGGTTGGCAGACACCCAACACCCTCGGTACTCGTCAACGCCAGAGGAGCCAGTGCTTGTACTCTCGGTCGATCGACGGCTGTACTCAGCCCTTCGCTCTCCTGGTGTTTCTCCACAGTTGTTCTGCTCCTTTATAAAACTATTCTCTCAATATCTCGGTCCTTGGCATCAATCCCCATTGCTTCGCAACTGCCATGTCAGCATAGGAGATCGAGAGGAGCCCGTGCTCCCACTTTTGGTCCTTGAGTCCAGAGCCATTCTGTCGACTTCCGCAAGTCACGCCGGAATGTATTCAATTCATGTCCATGTCACCATGGTCGTAGGATGAGTAGAGCAGAGTAGATTGGTCCACGGATGGATAGATCAGTGGGATGCTTAAGGAGGCCTGCCCACAGCCATACCATGCCCCGCCATATAGGATAGACAGGAGAGCTGGGAGAGAGATTGGTGAACTCTCTCCTTGCCCTCCGTCTTTTTGCCGTGCTGAGTTCCTTAGCCCAGAGTATGTCATTTTTTCTATTTCTGATCAGTTGGGGCATAAATTATGCCACTTTTCTATTTTGTCCGTTCCACAAGATCCGACTGTTGGATGGACTTGGAACTTGGAAGGTATGTGGATGATGGCATGAGAGTTTTGCCAGTGTGGTCAGATTGTCGAGCAGAGGAGAAATGAGAGAGATTTTCTAACATTAAGCAACAAAACTTCACCTTGAAACCATTAATATACATGAGCCAACACTATCCTACATCGGCCTCAACGTAGAAGAGATGCATAGAGCAGAAAAGGGCAGCTAAAATTGTTGACCGATCAGGAGCAGTGGAGGCTGCCACAGGGCAGGCCTCAAACTCAACAGTGGCTACCACACAGCAGACCACAAGAGCATCCGTGAGTGCTACTGCACTGGCGCAAGGTCTCAGATCCTTGGGATGAATTCCCATCTTCGAGGGGAACGACTTCCCAATCTGGAGATGTCAGTTGGAACTGGCAATGAAAGTGAACAAATTCATCAAGCTTATGAAGGGAGAGGAGTAGGTTCCTGCAGAGGGCTCACCCAATCACGAGGCATGAACAGAACGAAATGATAATGTCATGTCATTCCTCAGCAACGCAGTACCCAATAAGTATGTTCCCATCATTGCAGGGTACACACTGGCTCCGGATGCCTACGCCAAGCTCAAGTGTGTGCACCAATCCACCTCCCTCGTGAATAGACTATTCATCCTAGAACGGCTGATTAGCATGCGGGTGAATGAGGGAGAGTCCATACCTGACTTCCTACAGGAGTTTGAGGGACCCCTTGGTGAGGCTCGCCAAATGAATTGGGACCTTGAAGAAAAAATGCAAGCCATGATCCTCCTCATGGCGTTATTGCAGAGGTGGAGCCCAATGATCACCGTCATGGGCTGTTGGAAGGAGGATGACCTGACGTATGCGACAGTGTCTGAGTATGTGCAAAACGAGGCCATGCGCCGTAGCGGCAATGAGGCTAACTTCTCAGCCTATGCGGCACGGTACGGTGGCCGTGAGAGCAAAGGGTCGGCCTCTGGTCAGAACGGTGACAGCGGAAGCGGTGGCGGCAAAGGCAACAATGGCGGCAAGGCTCCCAAGCGACAGGGCAACTGCCGCAACTACGGAAAACCTGGGCACTGGGAAAGAGAATGCAGATCGCCAAAGAAGGAAGATGGTGGGAGCAATGGGAACAAAGGCAGAAAAAAGTGTGGCAAGGAGGCCACCAACATGATGGCACAGAGCACACCGCCGACATAAGGAGCGGCGCTGCTCAGGCCAGGAGCCTTCGGGCTCGACTCCAGCACCGACCATCACTCCAACAATGACCAGGCTGGATTTTTCTGCATCGGCTCCACTGAGTGGCGGTTCAGATGCACAAATAGCAGCATCGTGAACGCAAAGGGCATGGGAGTCAAGCTGGTGAGCATCAGCCTCAATGGTGTGGAGAAGGATCTGCGGCTACGTGACATGGTCTACATGTTCTTGTTTACGGCAAACCTCCTATCCGTGTCAAAAGTCACGGACAACGGCATGATGATGGTGTTAACATCGAAGAAGGCATTCATGGTCAAGAACGAGGACATAAAGGTCATCTACGCCAACAAAAACCTCGTAGCACAGGTTCCATGAGTCGAAGGGCTCTACATACCGCAGACAGCCATGGTGGATAGCCTGGAAGATGAGGGTTATGCAGGTGCGGCGGAGGCAGTGGTCCTGGTACCAGCGCAAGAGAACACACCAACGGCAACTCAGAAGGTGTCCTTTGCCGCTGAGGACAAAGACACTGAGCTGTGGCATAGATGCTTTGGAAACGTTGCAAAGAGCATGCTCCAGGTCATGCAGCAATAGCAGCTTGTCCGTACGGGGTGCACAAAGGATGCGGCTGGGTGTGGCACATTGTGTCAACCTTGCCTCTAAGGCAAGACAGAAAGAAAGCGCTTTGAGTGCAACGGTCACCGTGCTGAAGCCGCCTTGGACCTTATTCACACCGATGTGTGCAGACCCTTCCGCACGGCATCAAATGGCGACAACAAGTTCTTCCTGACCTTCATCGATGACCACAGCCGCAAGGTGTGGATATACTTCATCAAAACAAAGGGTGAGGTCAGAGAGAAGCTCCAGGAATGTTTTTTCATGGTTGAGTAGCAGATGGGAAAGAAGGTTAAGGCACTATGAAGCGATAATAGCTGAGAGTACAAGGCATGCATTGGCTGGTTACGGCAACATGGCATGGACCTTAGCCCGTGACACCCTACACATCACTGAGCAATGGTGTCACTAAATGCATGAATCAGACCATCCTCAGCATGATGCGCAGCATGCTCTTTGACAAAAAACTCTCACCGCGCTTCTGGACAAAAGCGGCAAGGAACGTCGCCACTTCCGCCACTCGGACATCGCTGACTCTGTGTCAGAGCCTGTCGCTGCATCACCCTGTGCAATCACTCTCCCTGCCACACCACTCTTAAGATTCAACTTCAGGACAGCCTGCACCAAAGGAACAGCAGTAGAGAAAAGATGAAGCACCAGCAATGCCGTGACGCACCATGCAGAAAAGAAAACAAACACAGAAGTACAACGCTGACACCGGAAGCTGGACCGGACTGAGCTGGTCTTGTTTGGCTTGAGGAGAGCCAGTCACTGTGGAAGAGGCGCTAACAAGGCCCGATGCGGCCAAATGTAAGGAGGTGGTTGACAGTGAGCTCGCGTCCATGGAAGAAAATGGTTCATGGCAGCTGGTGGACAGACCCGCTAGTGCTCACGTGGTGAGCTCAAGGTGGGTGCTTGAGCTGAAGCGAAAGAAGGATGGCAGCATCAACAAGTACAAGGCGAGGGTCGTGGCAAAGGGAGTTTTCACACCGGTTTTCATGTTCGTCTCCATCAGGTCCCTGCTGGCCGTTGCTGCCGCCAAAGACCTATAGATCCACCAGATGGACATAAAAAAAGCTTTCCTTTATGAAACGTTGGACAGAGAGGTGCTTATGGAAGTGCCGGAGGGGCTGGATGCACCCGTAGGAAAGGTGTGCCGGCTGGTGAAGGCGTTGTACGGGCTGAAATAGGTCCCACGGATCTCGTACGAGGAGATGGACAACTTCATGGCTGAGATCTCCTTCGCGCACTGCAAAAATGACCCCAATGTCTATGTGCGTTAGGATGAGCATGGCTTGCTTCTTTTGGCATTGCACATGGACAATCTAATCATGTGTTCTTCCTCACATGAGCCCTTGAAGGACATGGGTCCTCTTGAGTACTACCTCAAGATCGCCATCCACTGCAACCGCAAAGCAAGCACCATCGAACTCAACTAGACCAGGTACATCATGGACGTCTTGAAGCGCTACAACATGAAGGATAACAAACCCATTAGCACCCCCATTGTGACTGCAACATCTCCTCCTCCATGTCACCAGGCAACGATGCAGAGCGGCGGGAGATGCAAAACATCCCATACCAGTCCGTCGTCAGGAGCCTCATGTACGCGATGGTGGGGATGCGACCTGACATCGCTTACGCGGTGGGTCAGGTAAGCAGGTTTGTGGCTAACCCTGGGTCACAACACTGGCAAGCCGTGAAGCATATCATTTGCTACCTCTAAAATGTTGAAATTAGAACCTTCAGAATCTTAAATGACCTTTCAAATTCCTTCTTGAATCATGCAGCTCTTGATCTCATGGGATACTGCAACCGCAGTTGCACTTGTCACTTCATACACGCACAGTCACTTGTGCTTAAGATACACTTACACACGTGCTCTGATAAATTCAACTGAGAGCACAAACACACTGTTTGTCTCAAGAGCTTTCACACAGTACAACTCTTGCTTGAAATAATGAAGCACAGACGAAGCAATAGGAAATACAAACCTACAGCTATTTATGTGACTAAACTAGCTATCAGCAGAAAAATACAAGTTTCAGATAGTCTGGTGACCTGTGTCTTCGATGCCTCAGTCACATGTTCATCCGGATGCCGCTCAATTACTCCCAGTCATCGGCGGACCAAGGTTGGCGGATGCCCAGCACCCTCGGTTCGATACATGGACGAGATCGTCCGAATCTGCGGCAACCTTCTTTTCCATGTCGATCCACCACTTGATTCTCGAGAGGACCTCCCACTCAAACACTCGAGCCATCAACAGTGGAGATGAGATCTTGGTCCTCTGGATGATCCTCCGCTCTCTGATCTTTCATGTAAAGCCTTTAATCCAGTGGACCAAGGATCAAGTGAGATCCACCGTTCTCACCCGATCCTTGATCATCCGCAGTCGTGTCATCATCTCCCGCCAAGTCAACAGTTGTTGTTGTTGTTGTTGTTGTTGTTGTTGTTGTTGTTGTTGTTGTTCTTGTGAATTGTAGTGTGAAGAGCCTGCTTTGAGTTTATACATGAACTATGCCCCGTTCTGCTGTTGCATAAGTCATGATGAGTATTGGGTACGAAGTATGCTACTTTTCCAACATTCCCCCCTTGTGCCACAATCTCAAGATGAGTTTGCGCACAACGTATGCCGGATCCTCACCGTAGGAGAGAGGCCCGTAGAAAGGAGCAGGTCGAGGCAAAGAAGTTGCATGAATCAAAACAGTTCCCCCCTCCCCCGGGTAATTGCGAGCCGAGAGCCCCCCCCCAGGGGAAAAAAGATGTCTGGAGGACGGGGTGGTGAACGTCCCAGGAGCAGATCCGAAGGACGGGGAACCGCCACCAAGGCAGCTCACCACCACCCCCATCTTCCACGGCAGAGAGCAGAGAACCTGAGGATCATGAAGCACAACAAAATGTGAAAGTGAAGGGGAGGGCTCGGGTCTCCCGGTGAAAACAGGGTGGACAGAAGTCACAGAGTGAGGAGTCAGACATAAGTCGGAGCTGGTTGGGAGAGAAAAAAATACACTGCTGGATGGGGTAGCACTAGACAGGGTGCAAGCAGATCCGGGAGGAAACACTGCCCAAGCTGCCGAGCACTGTCCCACCCACAGCACACCACTGAGGAGAAGAACACGTTGGCATGAAGAAATCAGGAATGCAAAAGCAGAGCAAGTGGCCCCCATCCCGGAAGGGCCAAGCTGGAGAGCACGTGGTCAGAATTTGAAGTCATCCTGGAGGCTGACTGAGTTGGCGGTCAACGAGTCAAGGGGAGCTGGTGGATATTGTCACGTAGCGGGGACCGAGGAATGCAGGTGGTGGCCGATGTTTAAAACGCGATGTGAAGGGACGCGCAGGCAGCAGAAAACGGAGGGAAAGCAGAAGCAAGTAGAAGCCCGCACGATAGGCACAGTGGTTCCGCAGATAGCTACCAGATTCAACGCCTCATGTGGGGGAACACGGGAGGCCATGTAGGGAACACGAGAGGGAGAGAAGAAGAGAGGGGCTGGCAGCCAAGGAGGCGAGGTACAGAGATAGGGAAACAGAGCGTAGAGCAAAGAGGCGACCCAGACCCAACACCAGCGCCCACTCCCTATCCAACGCCTCATATGGGGGGACCGGGAGTGAACGAGGGGGGGGGGGGGGTGAGCCACTCCGCGTTGATGCCAACGCCTCATTTGGGGGGCACCGATGAGGAATGGGGGAGAGGAGCACAAAGGAAGGGCAACAAATGCAAGGAAAACAGAAGGGAGCGTTGCGCTGACCGTAGACGAGGGGAAGAAACAAAGAGGGCGATGGCGGGGAAAGAGGAATCAAGGGGACAGAAGACCAATTCTATCATAGAGGGCTGCATGCAGGTCGGCTGAGAGGCCCTTGATGAGGAAGTTTACGGTCTGCGAGGTAGTCAGAACGTGGAGCATGGCAACCTCTCTGTCAACGATGGCATCTCGCACGTAGTGATACTGACGGCGGACGTGCTTGGTGCGGTCGTGAAGGAGAGGATCCTCCGAAAGGGTGATGGCATCCTCATTGTCGCACCAAATGGGCGTGGGCTCGAGTTGGTCGAAGCCAAGCTCGCTGAGGAGCATGCGGAGCCAGACCGCCTCACGAGCACTTTCACTTTCTGCGATATATTCAGCCTCGGTGGAGGAAAGGGCTACAACAGACTGCTTCTCAGAACGCCAACTGACGGGGCCACCGTTGAGGAGAAAGACGTAGCTAGAGGTGGAGCGACTGGTGGCATGATCTCCGGATAGATCAGAGTCACAGAACCCCTCGAGGATGTTGTTGCCGGAGGAGGAGTAACGGATGCCAAGAGAGGCTAATGTGCGAAAATAGCGGATGCTCCGTTTTGCAGCCACCACATGGGCTGTGGTGGGTTGTTGAAAACCTTAGCTGAGAAGGCCAACTGTGTAGGCCAAGTCAGGACGGGTGGCGACGGATGCATACATGAGAGAACCAACCATGCTGGGGTCAAGTTTAGAGTCAGCTGCCACTGCGAACTGGTGAGGCCATGGTCCTTGGCAAGTGGAGTGGAGATGGCTGTAGATGCATCAAGTCCGAACTTGTCAGCAACGCATTTAGCGTACGCGCTTTGAGTGAGAACCACATAACCCTGGGTGGGGTCAACATGGATCTGGATACCAAGATATAGCACAGAGGGCCCATGTCGGACATCTCAAAGCGAGCGGAGAGCTGATGTCTGAAGGCGTTGATAACAGTGAGATTGGGACCGGACAGGATGAGGTTGTCAACGTAAAGAATCACACCTAGAGTAGTGGTGCCGGACTTGAAGTAGACAGTGTGGTCAGATTGTAGGCAATGGAGACCTCGAAAGAGGAAGAACTCATGGATTTTCAGGTTCCACTGACGCAGAGCTTGTTTGAGGCCGTAGAGAGAGCGGTTAATCTTGCAGACAGTATCCTCCTTGCCCGGAACAGAAAATCATTCAGGTTGCATCATGTAGATAGTCTCTTTGAGATCACCGCTGAGAAATGCGCACTTGGCATCCATCTGGTGCAAGTACCACGTGTTAGCAACAGCAAGAGAGAGAATGACACGGATGGAAGAGTACTTAGCCATAGGGGCGAACGTGTCAGTGTAGTGGACACCAAGAGTCTGGCTGTAGCCACGGGTGACAAGGCGGGCCTTGCGGCGCTCAATGGCACCCAGCCTGTCAAGCTTGATTTTGAAGACCTACTTACACGTGACCACAGGTGCACACGGTGGATGAGGGACGAGATCCCAGGTGTGTTTTTTTTTAAGCTGAGAAAATTCAGCTTGTGCCGCTTCTTGCCACTGAGAAGCATCATGACGATGCATGGCATCTTTGTAGCTTGTAGGCTCAACTACCTGGGTCAGCAATACTTCATCTGAGTCATCAGAGAGACTGTCAGCAGCAAGGAAGTTGAGCTGAGGAAAGGATGGAGATTTGGTCTGACGACCAGATCAACGAGGTTCAATGGAGGATGCAGCTGGGATCCATGAATTTGGTGGAGCAGAGAGAGCAGCTGAAGCCGATGGGGCAGATGGTGCTGATGAAGCCGCTAGTGCAGGAATATTGTAAGCAGGGACATGTTCTTCAGGGATAATGGGAGGAAGAACAATATATTTTTTGTTGATGGAGGGATCGACGGAGAACTTTTGCAGTGGTTCTGGAGTAGACTCAATGTGGATGAGAGGAGTAACAGAGGGTGGAGAGGAAGTCACTGCACGGTTGTAGAAACTTTCATGAAAAACAGGGTGGCGGCATCAAACGAGAGTCTTGGTGGTGCGATCCCAGAGCCAATAGATGTCACGACTGTCCCTATATCCCAGCAGAATACACAGCTTCGAGCGAGCGTCCAGCTTGGACCGTTCAGCTGGGTGGATCTGTTAAATATGTTTGCCCCTTGTTCAGTCTTGTACGACGGACCAGGAATGCTCTGCCCCTTGTGGAGGTATGACCCCTGGATTTGTTGTAGGGTGACTCAACTATGCTCCGTCTTCTGTGAGATATGACCTGTGAGTACACCATGTAGGTGAGTGGTTAACTTGGCCATTTTGTTGATTTGGCCAAGTGAGAGGTCATGAGTTCGATCCTGGCTCCATGCACATCTTGGTTGTTTTGGAAGCTTCCAAGAAAGAAATTCCGTTGCTTCTGGGAAGCAACACGGCTGATCAGTCCGTGTGTCAAGCCCACAGCGCAAGTCTCTTGGTGATGTGGCAGGGTCAAGCCACTTCTCAGGAATGTGCTTTTGAGTTCTAGGACTGGACAGACAGCTATAAAAGGACTTGTCTTGCATGCTGATCAATTAACCCTTGCTTGATGCTCTCTTGCGTATTGACGACTTGAGCTCTTCTTGAGATGTAATGCTAAGGCGTTAGTACTCTTGAAGGTGAAGTGTATGCCTGATTAAGTTTGGGGTGCACGACACATACCTGCAAAGGAAGAAGGTGTAAAAACCTTCGTGAGCTTTTCGGTTTCGCGGCTTCTCTGCCGGAGTTGGTTAGCTCAGTAGCTAACAGGATCCAGGGATGAGCCGTGAATCTGAAGATGCAGATGTGGCCCAGATGAGGACGGTACCCAGTCCAGGATTCGTAGGGAGTGTACGTGTCCTCCGGGATTCTGGAAGTGGATAGACGATATGTGATATATGCTGCTGTAGTGAGGGCTTCAGCCCAGAAGGCCGTGGACAAACCTGTTGTGTGAAGCATGGTGCATGTCTGGTCCAAAAGAGTTCAGTTCATATGCTTGGCACGTCCGTTTTGTTGTGGTGTATATGGCACGGTCATGTGGTGTTGGATTGAGAAATGAGTTTACAAACTCACCGCCATTTTTGATCTTGATGGCCTTGACTGTCAAATCATTTTCATTTTCCACTTGATTGATCCAGACTTTGAGATTTTCTGGAACTTTGTTCTTGTAGCGGAGAATCTTGACCCATGTCATATGTGTGTAGTCATCAACGGTGACCAGAAAATAGTGCTTCCCAGAAAGAGATGGCTCCTTGATGTAGCAGAGGTCAAAATGAATCAGGTCCAGTGGATTTTTGGTGATATGTGTTGAGTATGAGGAGAATAGAGCCTGATGCTGTTTTCCGGTGATGTAGCCGTGGCAGGGATTGCCGGAATGGTTGCATTGAAGTGTGTATAGAAGATCGTGTACCAGATGCTTGGTGGCCATGGTGTTGAGAGTGTTATAGCTGACATGAGCTAGTCGGTGGTGCCAGATTTCTGCTTCAGGCAGACGGCCACAGCCATGTGAGGGACCTGCATAAAAATCGTTAGTAGTTGCTGTGGCAGCAAACACCATTTCTGGTGCTGCGCTTACTGTAGGAGCATCAACAGTATCAAGGATAGTGAGATTTCCTTGTCGATGAGCCTTGGCTGCTAGCTGAGAGTTTTTGCAGATTTTGCAGTTTTTGTTTGTATCAAATACTACCTTGAATCCTTTGTCGTTCAGTCAAGTGACAGAGAGAAGATTGGCAGCCAAGTCGGGGACGTAGAGGACTTCTCTCCAGCAAGGGAGATGCCCACGCAAACAGTTCCTTGGCCGTAGGCTGGAATGACGCGGTCATCACCTACCCGTACTTCCCTTGGAATGGCAAACTTGGTATAGGTATTGAACCAGTCCTTATTGCACGTCATGTGCTTGGTCTAGCCTTAGTCAATGATCCCTGCTAGGATGCCTGCTGCTATGAGAAATGCAATTTCAATGGTGCACATGGTGAGCTCCTCTAGTATTGGTTCTTCTTCGATTTGTGATGAGTCTTTTCCTGCTGAAATGTCTTCTTCTTCGGTGAAGGTGAGGCCTGCTAATAGAAGATTGAGAGACGTGCTGGATGAGGGGCCATATTGAGGATGCATCCTTGTCAGAAGAGCGTAGATTCCCGACACAATACTGGACACAATATCGGCAGGTCCAGCTTCCTGTCCAGTGGTTAGGAAAGCATGTTGTTGTCGCGGTAGATGAGAAACGCAACGCCTAGTTTTTCTGGGACAGTCTGCTGCAATATGTCAAACTTTTTGGCAGGTCCAGCAATTGCATTCATCAGGATGGACGTAAGGTTGTGGAGAGTAAGGCCTTTGAGGAGACTGGTGGCGGGAGTCTGCAAGGCCTCCTTGTCCTGATTGCATGTTTCTGTAGGAACCAAACTTCTTAGTTCGCTGTCCTTGATATTTCACAACAAGACCAGTCTCACCTCGGATGTCTTTGATAAACTGGTCTTCAGTGAGGTTGGGTTATTCAATCACTTTTATTTTAGTGTAAGGGTGTATGGTTGTTCCAGAGGTGGTGCCACAACGACCTGGCCATTGGCATCATTGCCGCCTCAAGGGTTGCCAGCTTGACCAGCAGCTGCTGCAAGAGCCTGGTTGAACTGTGTCTGAAGTTGTGCTAGCTTGTTGTTGAGGGTCTTGCCTTGTTTTTGAAAAGTTGAGAGTCTGTTGATGGTGTCCTTGAATCTGGGAGGAAGACGTCGGAATAATGTTAGCACCAGGACAATTTCTGAAATGGCCTCACCCAATGCACTGATGCGGCTGGCTAGATGCATGAGATGTGACATGTGGTCTTCAAGACGTATCCCTTCCTCCATAGTATGAAATTCTGTCAAAAGGCTATCGAGTTCCACATCACTGGTTTTGTTGTATCGATTCTTCAGGGATCCCCATGCTGTTCTTGAGCAGAGGTTGTCATTTCCATCTCAAATGATGAACTTTAGTCGTTTTGTAAGTTGCATTGCCAGGAGTGAAAAAGCCTGATTACATTTCAACTGTCATGTTTCACGCTGTTCTTGAGTTGCAGCAGGGTCAAGAGTCTCAATTGGTGGGTCAGTAACCACTCCCCATAATCCTGTGTTGTGATAGATCATTTGCATGTTAATGGAAAATGTATGATAGTCATCTCCGTCAAATGGAGCCATCTTGAAATGATCACCATGAATGCCGTTACTCATCATGGTGTCGGCGGTACCGGCGTCTCTTGAGAATCCTTGAAAGGCACCACCTGCGCTGATACCAAATGTTGAAATTAGAACCTTCAGAATCTAAAAGTACTTTTCAAATTTCTTCTTGAATCATGCAGCTTTTGATCTAATGGGATACTGCAATCATAGTTGCACTTGTCACCTCAGACACACACACACACACACACACACACACACACAC